>JANTCA010041181.1:0-11283 GCA_024741275.1 Chironex yamaguchii
GGAAAAGGATAGAAAATTTAAGAAACTTTTAGGACTGGGGCTTTAGCTAAGTTTCTTACAAGAAAATACGTTAGTATAAGGAAACACATGGGAAACGTAGGTAAATTTGCTGAAAAGTAGGGAAATGTAGGGAAATTAGCATAATATGATGTAGGTAGAACGTTGGTATAAAAAGCATGCGTAGTAGGTATATTGAAGCTCACAAGAGTGGCAACCCTGTACAGAAATTACATTCTTGATTATGATTTTGTGATGACTTGTACTATTCAGCTGCTAGCGCAGAGATGTTTGCAAACCCAGGGAAAAACAAAGATTTGCTTATAGGAACACCCTCTTACACATGGGTAAGAAAATTCCATTCAATATTTTCCCAATACCATAAGTGTGAATAAAATCTCAATTTTCGAGAAGTTCATCACAACTAGTCCAGCACATATTTTACTGAAATGGCTAATTGCCCCCAGAGCTCTTATTTTTGACAAACTCAGGCTTCGTTGACTCAGCTAAATGCAGAAACTAAATGTAAAATATAAGCTAAATGTAGGAACTCATCATGTCTATTTCTGAGCTACACTTAGAGAGCTCTTTCCCCATTTTCACTTTTTCAGGCTCTTCAGCATTCAGTCACTCTCATATTTATAGTAGATGATTACACACGCTAACATACACACTCGAGTATTTTCCTTTTCTTGGACTAAATATATTTTAAACGGAAAGGAAGTATCATGTGATATGGCATACTAATTTAAATTCTGAAGTGTAACTGCCTTTTTCCCCGTTGATACAGCTACTTGCCAACTTCTTTTTGGAAGTCGTCACCTTACCTACTTTATTCGGGGTTTCTTTTTATCTCTTGTTCTGCACGTAATAGAATATTTGGGTGCATCAAAAGTTAAGATGTCCCGGATACAGACAGTGAAACAGTGGTAAACGGTATTAGACAATGCACAAATTTCAATAGACGCTGCAGATGTGATAAAAGATCATGTCAAGTACCAGAGACAAGGTTGTCATGTAAAGCGTCCAAAACCTGTAAGCATAAAGCAGTCCAGAGAAAGGCAAAACTGAAATATCATATGTGTACACAACATTAATTTATACTAGACATTTCTCTGAATTGCCGTAATATGATGTGGGTGGTCATTAAATCCTATAAGTGTTGGAATCAAAAACTAGGTATGAAATATAGATAATGAAAAGTATACCCGAAGAATTACTGCCTTATATAGTCTACTTCCCAGGTCAACCTGTTCCGTTTACCGTGTCGTTTTTGTAATCGTGTAAATGGAGCCAGACGTTTGCTTGAATAATCTAAAGTGGCGTTAATGGTTGATTGCTCAAACCAGTTTGACCTAAGATTCGAAAGCTCTGGACTGTGGCTCGATTCTGTGACATTAACATGTAAAAAGTGTAAAGTAGAGTCACCAATACTCTACAGAAAGTACACCAGGTATTTTTGCATCGAGAGAAATGATAGGGGTCGCATTACTCAGATTAAGTGTTAGGTATTTATAACACCTGAAAAAGTGCAGAAACGTCATGCCTTGCCTGCAGTGTACGTTAAGTAAAAACTAATGCTGAACATATTGTTATTTTATGGTTTTTTCTTCTAGTTATTATTTTCTGTTTACTTTGTTTGCGCTAGATTTTTTAAATTTGTCTTGCTTTTCTTGCCTATTATGTTCGTTGGTTTACAGTGATTTTTTGAAAAGACGGGATTTACATTTTTGTATGTCAGTCTGGATACAACGACCTTGCAATCGGAAAGCTACGTTTTTTAGTATTGTCACGGGAAACAAAAATGCCAATAGTGAGGACAGGTAACTGATCACCCCCTTACTAGCAGATTACTTCCTAGTACAGAGCGTTACACCATGGAAAATATATATACAAACATACGCCTATCTATTACGAACAGTAGTACACTATCGTTGTACACTGCTAGATGCGTCAAAATACGAATTTACCGTTTGTCGTCTATTAATGTTTTCTCTATATATATACAAATATATATGTACTTATATACACATCTACCTATCTATCCATCTATCTATCCACCTGCCTGACTGTCTGTCAATCTGTCCGTCTATCTATCTATCTATCTATCTATCTATCTATCTATCTATCTATCTATCTATATCTCTCTCTCTCTAGTTCCTCGTATGACTCATATTTGTACATTACTGAGGAGTACTGCATTTGTACATTACTGTATTTGTACTGTATTTGTACATTACTGAGGAGTATTATATAGATAAGTACGTGTACAATCTCGCGAGGTCAAGTTTTGTGAAAAGTGCAAATTTCTATCTATTATGGAAAATCCTATAATAAATGTTATGCTGTATAAAAATTTGAGCCAAGAAAAATCAGATTCAAATGACTTTTCCTTACAGTATACGTACTTCTTTGCATATTTTTTATTCGAAACCTAATGACAGCCAAGGCTGGGCAAGGTATTAAAGTGCATCATATCAACTATTCTTCAAGTTTGTAACAAAGTAAAAATTGTCTTTATAATATTACAAACATGATAAACAACAAGGAGTCAAGCAGCTGCTCTTGTGTAACTTTTACTAACAATTTACATTTTAGTTTAAAAAAATATCCCATTGTCAGCCCAACCTTCTGCTTTGAATGCGCTTCAAAACTGCTATTGAAAAACTGAATAAAAAAGTGAAGTGAGAGAGTTTCCAGTAACTCTTGCACTGCCTCTATCCAGTCTTATTTGTTAAGCAATTAAAGTACGAGACAAAACCTTAATCTTGATTCTAAGTCAACTTCCACTGAAGCAAGAGGAACAACAATCAAATTCAAATCCATAATAACAAACCTTCTCTTACCAAAACCTAAATTAACAAGAGAACTCTGCAGTCAAGCGATCAAGCGTACAGTATCATCTTTAAGAACCGTCTAAATGTGCAATCTCGATTATTGCCTATGTTGTACCGACTATTTGTATCATCGTGTGCTCTACATTACATTTCATGGATATTAAAGCGCACAAAAATAAACATTTCAGATCTCAAATACATCTTACCATCTCAATGAAGACATCAGAAATTATACCAATTAATATTGACTGATATAAATTCGAACATTCTTGTCACTTACAAGAAAATAAAAAGCTCCAATTTCTTGCGCTTTTTTCGAACAAGAACTTAAGAACTCTGCACAACATCTACATCGTAAGCGGATGCTAAGACTGAAAAATGAACGAGAGCCTCACAAATTTTTTCCAACGGTTGTGGTTCTAAGAGATGGCACCCTACTGTATATGTTGACTAGAATACCGATCAATTTCTTTCATCCACATAATATTTATCACAATGTTCTCCCCACGACATGAAGCTTTAAAAGAAAAGTATTTAATCACATAAATAATTGCTTAACAATTCAATACAGGTTGAAAATGTTAGAGAACAACTTGTGAAATAATTGATGACAGTGAATAATCAACAATGGTCTGCTTTTCACAGATCGTTACCCCGATTTTGTGCTCAAAGATTACCTAAAATTGTCAAAAGGACAGAATCTACTTAGCGAGGACATAAGCGGAATCATAATTCTCTGTCCAAGGAAACATTTGTATTCGATTATATTAATACAATTTCTAGTTATTTCTATAAAGACAAATTTGCGAAAACATCAACTTCTGCACGAAGTAAGATACAGCAACGGTCCAAAAAATATCTATCATGGCAGAAATACGCACGATTTTCGGCCAGAAAATTTTCATTTTTTCTGTCAGAAATAACCTCTTCCGAAAAATCTTTCCTTCTGAAATCTTCAGTATTTCACGTTCTTAATACATTTTGACACCAATTGCACTTAAGCGCAAAAAATAACAAGCTCCAAGCTTTCAGAGGTTCATTTGTTTAATATTTCTACGTTTTCTTCAATCTTCCTATCCACAAAATCAGTAACTAATACTTTTCAGAATTATACAGAAGATTGTATTTGTTTGCCTTTACGAACGTACAGTACACGAATTAATCTATAGACAGACGGACGGACAGACAGACAGACAGATAGATAGATAGATAGATAGATAGATAGATAGATAGATAGATAGATAGTTCATCCAACCTATTGCGTGCTTTATAAGACAATATGTGGGAAGAAGAGATACAAGGACTGTATATGACATTGCGCGAGACTATAGAAGCAACATCACACTTGTGAAAGATGGCTGAAAATGAAGGAAAGAATGTATGGTTCCTTTTGAAAAGACTTTCGAGAGTTTCATAATTGGACGTGGGAGCCTCAAATTAACATGAAGAATATTACATCAGCTGTAGTCACCAATTACTTAAGTTGGTTTGGTCACATGGAGAGGAGGCCTTGAGATCCCGCTACTTATGCTCAGCTTAGGCAACGATTAATTTGAATATTACTAATTCTTTTCGTTAATTATTTAACGGCACTCGGTCAGGAATACTGTCACGGTTTAAAGCATTCAACGTTATTCAACCTTTAACCTACTTCCTACTATGACTACAATCACTCTTAGAAGGAAACAGTCTACGCAGTAACTCTAGGAAAGAGGAAAAGAATTTCACGCTTACATGGATTCAAGCGGGGAACATTTGATACATGAGTCTCATGACGTAAGGACCGTGCTGATCCTGACTACTTTTCATGCGATTTCCAAAGGTTTCCCTTTATGAATACTCCCTTCACATAATGGATCAAATTACTCAAATAATGACATGCAAATAGTAAGGGCCATAGTGGAGGTGTGAAGTCATCTCCGATTTAGATCCAGACTCAATGTTAGTACACGTGAGGAATAAATAGCTGCATCACAGCAACTGGTGAATTTTACCGTAAAAGTGAAAATGATACACAAATTCTGGTGACCTGCTATTGAAATAAAATTTTAAAACTTTCGGATTCCCATTCAAATATGATTGATAAGCGCAACATTTTTACACAAAACAAGACCAGAGTAAATAATGCACATTTTACAAAATGTCAATGTTTCAGCTGTTGCATCTCCAAGGGGGAGGGGGGTTACAATTTTTGACTTCAAAATTGCCTCTATTAAGCGACAGGCATGAACCATCTGCACTAATTTGGATACACTAATACTTACTTCCAAGAAAAGCTGAAATGGTCACAATCACAGATATAAAAGCAAGCCCCCCCCCCCCAACAAAATAAAAGGTAACACGGTTTTCTGTTGACTTGAGTAAACACTGCAAATGAACAACAATATGTCAAAGTATAAATAAGAGTAAGGTTGATTTTGGCAACTTGTTTGTCTTCAGACTTTCATAAAGTGTACTTTTAACACAAAATATACAATCCTAGTAACATGGACATTGACTGATAGTATTCACAGCGTTAAAAAATTATATCCGCTTTCTTTCAACAAATCTGTAAATTTCTTAAGAGCTTTGTTGCTGACCCGGTGGTCAAAATCATACCTTAATTTCTGTTCTCATTTAAATAATTACTGAAGTACGAGCTAGCACAAGAGTTAGCCCATGCTCATATACACATTTTAATGATTGGTGATCAGACTTAAAAAGACCGTATTCAAAAATCAAATTCCAAGCTCGATTAAAGTTCTGACACCTGCTGCAAAGAAACAGAGAAATAAGACTAAGAAACGAAAGTTGAAAATTTACGAGGACTCGAGCGGGAGTCGAACCTTAACCTTGTGCTACCATGTTTTCGTCCTTGTTTTCATAATTCTCAAAACAGTGCTCAATACTTCAATACTCTATACTTCGCTCCTAGTTTAGACCTGTCGAGCACTCTGCGATAATTCTGTCTATTGAACTGTATTACGCTCTGCACATTTATGTATTGAGCACTGTTTTTGAGGAATTATTGTTGTGACTTGTGACTTTTAGACCACGACGAACGCTGATTCTATTTGCAATGCATAAAACCAAAATATAAAGTGGAGACCCTCAAATATTACACTCAATTACTCCTTGAACACATCCAAAAATTGCGTCTAAAATACAAAGTCTGATTCCATATTTAAACCTTTTGGATTTCTGTAGTCCAAATATATCAG
The DNA here is from genome assembly GCA_024741275.1 of Chironex yamaguchii. Taxonomy (NCBI): domain Eukaryota; kingdom Metazoa; phylum Cnidaria; class Cubozoa; order Chirodropida; family Chirodropidae; genus Chironex; species Chironex yamaguchii. The sequence goes on from JANTCA010041181.1 coordinate 6,035, forward strand.
CCAATGAAAATAATACAAATTTGTTAATATGCTACTATTAATAAACTTGAGTTAGTTTGAAGTAATTATACATTTTTACATAAGAGCCTTTGATAGAAAGTGAGATTGTCATTATGCAATTCATAGTCTCCGTGCAAAAGGGCATGACCATGAAATTTGTAGCATGGCTCGATCAAACATTATTTCGTAATTACAAAGTTGCGTCAGATTCAAAATTAAACTTAATTTACATTGGGAAAGGACATGACCGAATTAAATCCCAACAATTATCAAGACAGCACTCTGCGATAATTCCGTCTATTGAACTGTATTACGCACTGCGCATTTATGTATTGAGCACTGTTTTTGAGGAATTATCAAAACACGGACTTCATAGTTCGCTCCTAGTTTAGCCCTGTTGAGCACAAAAATATAGCTATTATATGCCAGTTAAACAGAAAAAAATGTTAGATAAAGCGCTTATCAATAGGAGACGGTATATCCACGAATTTTCGACCAGAAAGGCTTCACGGTAATAGGTACACGGGTCAATACTGAATATAATCAAGCTGAATCGGTCAGCAACAGATAAATTACGTCAACATTCCTTCGCCTGGTTCGTTACCTTTTGCAGACTGTGCGGAAACACATGCAGAAAATCAAACCCATTTTGATGGCAAGTAGTGATACATAATTTAAGGGAACAGAACAGTTGGTTGAACAGTGCGTAGCACGTGATGAGTACAGTTGTCAAAGTTCTCATAGTATTAAACCTTCCTGACGCTCTACGTCAAATTCTTGACACGAGCGAGCAAGCTTAAAAATACAATACTTTCTGGAAACAGCCATATTTTTCGGATTATTACCTCACGTACTTTTAGGATGCTAAACTCTTAAAGAATTAGAAGCACTCCGAAGCGCTACCCTCCGCCAAGTCAGTATTATTATTCAAACAACCGGGGTTTTCGCCATGATGATTTTCTTGCTAGTCGCTTTCATGAAGATATTACGAAATATGGTAACTGGGTTATCCCTCACTAGCACAATGAATGTTTCTTTACCAAAACAACCGATCTAGAATCCAGGATTTCATTTGGATTATCCCAAAAAACTAATCATTTGTTCCCGCTAGGTCGGAGACTTTCTGAAAATCTCGACAAAATCCATCCATACATTTTTTAGTTATCTTGCTAATGAACAGGCAGACATACAGACATAACCTCCTCGCGGAGGTAATAAGCAAGTTTGTTAGTTAAGCTGTTTTCTTACATATCTTCTTGTCAACCCTAAAAATTCCTCAAAGCATATTACTGAAAAAATAGGTTGCAACGAAAATACGTAATGACAGACAAAATATTAACGGACAGGTTCTCTTGTAGACGGACTACCAATGCCCACTGAAAGAACTCCGAGACTCCGCTATACCATCGGACATCAAAGCAAATAAACATACTTGTCTGGCATTCAGAGCTCCGGGTGGGTCCAATATCGGTTTTCAGACTTCCAGTTGCTAGTGTCTGGTTGCAGAATTTAGACAGGTGGTTCTCCCAGCTCATTAGCAGTTGCCGGACTCCTAGCTCTTCCAGTTTAGGGTATCTGCTTAAATTGACGCTTTCCTGTGCTAAAAAATTGTCACAATGCCAGAAAAGTGCACTCTTTGAGTTTTTGTCAACAAACACAGGATAGCCTTCATCAGCGGATTGAAACTTCATATATTCACACAGGGTTCATCTGCAACTTAAGAATACGAATACTACAGTCAGTGCTTGCTACCCCTAGATGAAGGCTGCGATTTCCCTGATGGCTTTCTACGTCTTTTTCCTCTTTCCATTTCAGTCTTTTTACACTCAATGTTGGGCAATATCTTAACCAAAGTTATGAAAAATGTTTCACAGTATATAGGTATTCCAATTTCAAAAAGTGTCACAGTAGCTAAATACAGCATGAATGAGGTAACCTCTATGTGGGGTGCTATGAAAACTTTAAATTTTTTGAACCACGCCCATTCTCACCTGGGAATCCTCTTTTTCTCTATTAGGAAACACCCTCCCCAGGAAAATATTTTTTAGCTGTAAGAACAGCTAGGTCTTCACAATGACTACAACTTGACAAAAGGTTTTTAAAAGTTGAAAAATTGGAATATTAAGGACCATTTTTTGGAAAAAGTAGGGGGACTAGAGCCCAATTCCTCCTGGCTTCACAGCTGCATTTAGCAACCATTTCTTCATTGATTTTCATATTTCGCAATTTTCGGGAGTATCTTTGTACTACAGTGAATATTAGCTACACTAACATCCATTACTATTGTGTTTTTCTGCTTATACTGGTTTGGCATCACAGAAATACTTACCAAGAGAAAATCAATTCGTCTCAACTTGGCAACACTGATGGGTTGCGGACAAGCCCCGAAGACTAGTAAAACCTACTCGTTTCTCTTCTCAAGAGATCATGATGGAAAAAATAAATTTCTGGCCGGAGTAATATATCATCTAAGGCCATATGAAGGGTGTTTGACAAATGGCAATATGCCTTGCTAAGAAAGACTTTTTAACACACGAAAACACTTCTGCTAGAATTTAAATGATACGACTTTACTCTGACGCTTTTTGATGACATTTCTCTTCACACGAATTTATCTGGCCCGTCTTTCATTGGTGGCATTCCACAATAGCTATTATTTTAATTGGTTGGTACAGCTGCGTTTCAGAATTACTGTACTTGATATGTAGAAAGACAAGTACGTGCTTGAAGGAAAAGGTTTCAGAGACAAACAAAGAAAGTTTCAAAAGCAATTGTATGGTACTGAGTACAAGATACGATGGACAACCTACAACTTTCATTTGTGCTATGTTAATACCTCTCAATAATATTTTCAACAAGTAATAATTCAAAGAAAAGGGCTAATCATACATCTAAGGGGCACCTACAGTCCCCTACCCCTGTATCAAATAGTGAACAAGTGCAACTGTCTTTCTTGAAAAACTCAAATGGATATTTCTGTATACATGCGTTTAATTTGCATTTTTAAGTCTTCTAAAGAATTCGAAAGCAAAAACGTTAACCACAGTGGCTCCCTACTTTACTGTTTTGGTGAACTTCGTTCTGTGTTACTTCGACTTGCCAATTACGCAACTAATTCAATCCACATGTCTCAGTCCAAGAGAAGTATAAGCGACTTTGGCATAACAAATAAAATTTGTAGTCAACTAATTTTTCATCTTGAAAATACAGCGTAGAGACAAAGGGAAGCGTCCTGTCATCATTAAAAGGAACAGGAAAGCAAAATGATGTGGTTGACATAACCACGGCCGTCGAGAGATACTGTCGAGTCCCGATAGTATTGGGTATAACACAAAGGTATACTGAATACAAGATCAAAATATCATAAGAGCGGTAAGATGGTGAGAAGGATACTCATGCGGAATGCTTGTCAACACCTGCCATGTTGGCTTAAGATCTTCACCCCAGTCTAAAATCGAAATTTTTCCAATCTCCATCCCTACTGCAATTGTGTATCTAAAGTGAAATAGACAGCTGACTCGGAGTGTTAAAGCGAATATTTAACAAAAACCCACAAATATTCAAGAAACATGAAGCCTCGTGACTGCAAAAAACTGTTAGCAAAATTGCACCAAATTTAAACACACCAATTAGATAAATAATTAGCAACATAACAGTTGAAATTACGGATTGTCTAGAAAGAAAAAAGAGAGAAAAACTACGAAACGTAAACCTACATTGAGGATGAAAATAACAAAAATAATAAATAAGCACATATATAAATACACGAACAAATAAACAGAGAGAAAATACGGCTAAAAACAACAAGATGGAGGAAGTATAGTAAATTGCTTGGAGTTATACTACACGCCTACTAATCAGTATCAGGCGACAACGACGGCCTATTACGTCTCTGATAGTAACTGTAACAAAAAACAAAAGTAACGAAAGGGTCTTCCACCTGCTAACAAGGTCACAAACAGTTTACAAGAAACAAGAATGTTTTGGGTTCTCCCAAGATCAAAATAGGTCAATCAAACACAAATCATTGAATTGGCTGAAAACGTCTAAGCAGTAGGCATGATAAGCTCACCGACCACTGATGCCTCTACCAGGAGATGCAGCAACTGCAGTAACAGCATCTTCAAACGTATACGGATCCAGCATCACGTGCCAGTATAGATCAGATAATCCCCAAACATTAACCTAGAAAATAGCAGATTTAAACACGAAACTGTGGCTTATGTGTAAGTACAGAGAATGCAACAGTAGTGTGTTGGCCCACTGGTAGCACCGCGTTCAATCTCCATCATCTCCCTGGAGTATGAAGCGTTACGCACAGGAAAGCAGATCTCAAACTAGCGTAGTTTCATAGGCGAAAAGCACACAAGTTACACAATGTAAAACGTCGAATTATACACTGTCAAATATATAATTCAAAGACAGTAAAGAATAAAACCATTTATTGGAAGTGTCCACTTTTAATTCTCTAAATGCAGACAACTCCCGAAAGGCAATTCAAGAAGAGACTTTATGTGTTTAACTCGATGCCATGTCTATAGATTAGGGGATTTCAAAAGCCCGTGGCCAAATTGAAAAGGTGTTTTACTATGCTACTGGTTGCATAAATCAGTTGGCAGGAGGATGTCTGCGCAATACACAAAAGGATCTGCGTCCAAGTTTCAGTTAAGCTACTTCACCCTACCACTTTTAGTTCACTGCAAAACTGTTTCGTAATGAAATTAATTAATCTTTTGATACATAATCAACAGCTAAGTAAATTCACAAAGATACGCTTACGCACGGACAAGAAGATTTATTCGACAAACATTATGGTCAGCAAGGATTTAGCATACCCATGGAAAGCATGTCCAAATTATCATACAAGACAAGTTTAAAATGGCAATACCTTTTTATCTCTTGAGCCAGTGATAAAGTACTTGTCATCATGTGTCCAACAGCAGGACCAAATAATACGACTATGCTTACTGGTCTTCTTGTCTGCTTTTTGATAAAGCTCGTAAGGACAACCTAAAAAGCAACAATTGTGTCAATGAATAGAAAAACAATGTCTATCCTAAACAATACTCTAGTAATTTCATAATAGCTGCTCAACTCCTTCTTCTGCTGCTTTAAGTGCCTTCCTCCGTTGGATACAGTGCCTTCCTCCGTTGGATACAGTGCCGTCCTCCGTTGGATACAGTGCCTTCCTCCGTTGGATACAGTGCCTTCCTCCGTTGGATACAGTGCCTTCCTCCGTTGGATACAGT
>JANTCA010041192.1:0-35835 GCA_024741275.1 Chironex yamaguchii
TTGTCATCACACTATTCGCAGCCGGATTCTACCCACAGCCAGGAATCTGAAGCTACGCAATAACAACAACAACAACCCATTACATAGCAAGGAAATAGATATCAGTAATGAGTCTCCTAACAAACTTGTGTCAATGCTGCCTTGTCATCATTGCAAAGAAGCTTTCAAGAATACACAAGGTCTTTCAGTGCATATGAAGTGTAAACATACAGCAGTGTACACAGCAGAAATTGAAGAACCCTGCTCACTGAAAAGCAAGAAGCAAAAGAATCAGAAGAATCATCTCAAAAAAACATCGCAAGAGTTCACAGTCAACACAGCAACAGAAAATCTACCTCGATTATTATCCATTCCGGGTAATGACAAAAATGAAGATAAACCCTCAACCAGTAACAGGGAATGTACATTAATACTTAATGCCAAATGGCAACCTTTTTCCCAATATGCCTATTTTTATTGTAAACTTTCAGAATTTATATTTCTAGAGCACTTCCTTAACCAAATTTATAACAATTCCTGTATCACTAATTTTCCTAATATCCTATCTTTCAGGACAACTGAGAAGATGAAGCTACAAGCCATTGTTCAAATTGTCAGTCATTGAAGAAGTGTAATGCGAAAATCACCCCGATTTGGTAGCAGAAATGTTGGCACATGAGCAGGTCAATTGTGATCAAATGGATAAAGGATAAGCCAAAATTTATAGATGCGGCTAAATAAGAGTACAAAAGTAACCTGAAGATCAAAAAGGCAACAAAGTACACCCAGCTATACAAATACCTACAGCATAGATTTCAAGACTGCAGACCAAATGGGTACCTTATCAGTAGGACACCATGTCATTGCAGCCATTATCAGAAGATTCATACCCAAGAATGACAAGGAAGCAAAGGTCGAAAATGTATGTAAAGAAGAAATGAGAGAAAAGCTACAAGAGTGCTACTTTATAACTTGGTATCCTAATTCTGTTCAAAAGTGGGTTTTTACGATGAATGTGGTCATAAGGCTACAATGTTGCTGACTTTATCAGTGTTACAATACCAACAGTCCCTGTTTCCGTCGTCTTCTTTATATATACCAGGAGCTACAACCTATTTAATTACGATCAAATTAAAATACTCTTTAGTGACTAGAGTGATGTGGGTATCAGTCTTTGTAACGAAGTATAATTATTTAAATATCATGCACTTGCATTTTCTGAGCAAACAAATAATGGGTTTATGTACTTAAATACAACCAGGTTACCTGTCATGTATTAAAGATGTTTCGTTTTGCTACATCTCAACACACTTGATTTAATAACACACCTTATAAATGTCAGTCAAAGTCTCCATTCTACAAAAAATTCCAGTTATGGAGTCTTAATCATATTTAAACATATTCAGGATGTTGATATTGCCAATTACACCATACATAAAGCCAAGTGAAAAGTTAAATTTCTTCCCACACCATTTCGTGTACAACGCAGCACAAATTTCCATTTTCATAGCTTTTGGGCCACACAGCTTTATAAGCACAGTAAATACTACAGTAGGCAGCTGGCCCACTAGTAGCATCCTGTGCTTATTGCAATAATCTATCCCATTAGTGCTGAGTGATATGCTGAGAAGCATTGTGTACCATTTTTAAGTCTTTGGTATGACCCAGTCGTGGATTTGAACCTACAACCTTCTGCACACAAAGTGAGCAATCTACCACTAAGCCACTGCTGTAGTACACAAAGCCACAGATTTTTCCTTTTATTGGTTGAAATACATATGGAACAAAAATTTATATGTTTCAGATAGTAAAGGAAAAGCAATTACAAGACATGAATCAATAAACAAAATCAAACTTCTTTGAATCCATTACAATATATCACTTTACCTTAAGAAAAGCTTTGGTAAATGTGTCATGGCTATGTTTTGTAGACACTGATGTATTCATGTGTCCTGGCCTTTCATCTTGATCACAGTCATACTCTTTTGTTTTATTTTTCACAGAGGTAAGGGTGTTTGTATCTTTCAAGCTATGTAAAAAACACAGCAACGATGCAGTTACTGTTTAAGTGGCATTAGAAGGAAACAAGCAAAGATACAATAGTGAAAGTTTCCTCTTAACGCATACATTGGGGTACATATCCATCAATTCAGTATTATTCAAAATATTAACTGCTTTCTTGCTACCAGTTTAGTAATTAGCAATGAGACATTGCTTGAACTTAGCAAAGTATTTTCTAATGCTTTGTCAAACAATTTTTACACCTTTACAGAAATAAATATGGCAAACATAAACTACGGAAATACACGTAGTATGTCACAAAAATACCATGCAATACACAAAAATACAAAATGGAAGAAACAGATGGTGTAAAGCAGTAAGAAATATAACCAAGTGATTTACAGTAAGGTAGATATAGAGGGGCTTTTACACAACTATGCTAACTAAAAACAAAAATGAGGTATAGCACTTTCACAGCTATTAAGTAACGGTTTGTTTAGCCACAAACAAGCTTTCATTGACAAGTAAGTCACTAATAAAAGGAGATGAAGTTGATGTTTTGTGATTTGTAAAGTAACTTTGTTTTGACTGTAATGTTATAGTGGAAGAAGGGAATGAAATAGACTGCAATTCTATTTAATTCTATTTCTATTCCATTTCCTCTGATCCTAAGTATTACAATAGTATCTATAAGGTGCATTTACATAATTACTAACTTAATAATTTGGTACTAGACCATCTTTCAGTGTATGAAATGTGATAATGTCATTACTATGTACGTGTCACATGATATCACTTTCCTCTTTAAACTACATTCCTCTTTTTTAGTGTATAGTAATCACAAAACCATGTCTATGGTCTCCTGTTTCGTAATGGTGCCAGATTGACTTTGTTATTGTCAGGAAAAGTTGTATTGATAAGTCATATGGTCTTGTGCATTCTAAACAACGTCTAGCATTCCAAATTTTACCATCTGATTATCTGTAGTGTTTCTATTTTATGACACTACTCTAGGTGATAAGAACCTTAACTTTCCTTTCCATAATTGCATCAATTTCATTTTCACATATTAACTAGGTAGGAAATGTTTACTTGCATCAACAGCTCTTGTTGAATTTGCATAGTTGGTTTGTTTTTTGCTCAGGAGCATTCACTCGCTGTTGAAGAAGAGTACCTTCTGTCTGTTTAAGTACCAAACAAACCAATAATACGCAAGCTTAAGCTCTTGTATTAGGTTGTTTAATGGCTTGTGCTCATTCCCACCACAATGTGTGGCCATTTTAGTTTTACCGTTCATCTTCTCAACTACATTTGCCGGCATGGTCACACAACAAAACTTTGCAGAAGCCTATACTTAACAACATAATCTGTTAAAATCAATCAATGGCATTACCCCTAAACTATTTACTGCACTAAATTCAATCCATTTGGTATACGAAAAAACCAGGGTTAAAACATAAGGTCACTCAGAAGTCTCAGTTGTATCTACAACCAGTAATTTCTAGAGTCTATCAGGGAATGAAGGTACATTATGGACACTGTAATGTTTGTCAGACATCAAACAAGTATGGCATGATGTTAGCAAAACTTTTACAGCTTTGTTTAACTTGGGCCACAAATACAATCCGTGAACAATCTGTTTTGTAACAGCCATGCCACGATATGCTTCATGACCAAATTTAAGTACTTCCTGTTGTAATACAGTTAGTACACCAATACGTTTCTCACAGTAAATTATGCCATCTAGGTAACCAATTGCATTTAGAAAGGCAAAGTAAGACTGGACCTCAGATGGTAATGATAAGGAAAGAGGCCAATGTATGGCAAAGTATTCTTAAATTGTAACTACATATGACTGCCACTAGCAGCTACAAAATGTCTTATAACGTTAGTGGGCATTCAGCAATATCAACTTGTCCCATTGCTTTAGACTGCGCAAAGTTTTGTAAGTCAATGAAGGTCAAACGTAAGCATGGCAAGCAATTAGCAACTACCTTTACATTGCCTTGTTTGTAATGAATGTAAAAATTGTAGGCCAAAAGGTAGATAGTCCTTATAGTCATATTCTGTAATGCACAGTCACTTAAGGACAAGTTAGAGCCAAACTGGAAGGGAAAAGAGGAGATAGGGATAGAGGTTGTCATAAATGTGGGAAGATAGTTTGTGATCTAACTGGAAGTTGGGATAGTATTACCAACAGGTTAAGTAGCATCATATATAAGGTTTACAACAGGTTTGATTTCGATGATAGTAATTTAGTGTATTTTTACAATGTATAATGTATAAAAGGCATTGGTTGTAGCACTTTATAGCTCTCCATTTAGATTTGTTTATTAACCATACAGCAGCTAACTTTTCAGTGGGGTATTAGTGTTCCATGGGCAGACGTTCAATCACACTAAACTTGATCAAGATTATAGATTTATCATCACTGACTTCATCTTGAAAGACAGGACAAGGAAGAGTGTTTGATAGTACAAACAAGATAGTCTTGTGCCTCATGGTCTTAAAAGTTGGATACTTGGATAGTTGGTAGTTGGATAGTTCATATGACCATAGTTTAAGACTTAATTGTACTCAACTTCGTGTTAGCAGAGAAATATTAGATTAAACCTGAGGAAGTCAAGACACAGGAATATAAATGGTAGAGGTATGCAACTGATCAACCACCTTGGCATACTCAAATCCAGACAAAACAGGCGGGCCATCAAGTACAGTGACACAAAAGCCAAAAACATCTAACTTTGAAAGCTTTTATACTTTTTTAACTTTGATACTTTATAACAATACATTGTTTCCAGGAACATATGATGCAATATGACAATAATAGTATACAAATACATAAAGCAAATGTAAGCTGGTGGACAAGCCTGATCCAGTAGAAAACTAGCATCCAAATGATACTATGGCATACATTGCACCGGGTAAGGAACATATGTAACACAGTAAAAAACTGGAGCAAACACTAAACACTACAAAAACGAACTGTAAAGTAAAAACAAATTGTGACAGACAAGTAGACTAAGTAGTTACTACAACCTAATGCTGATACAACTTCGATAAATCAGTCAAGCAACTTCCTATAAGGCATCAGCACTGCAAACCAACATAATGTTATCTATTTTTCCACGACATGATCTTTACCTTGGTTTTAAACTTGGCCATTCTGCTTCACTGAGCTTCCTGTTGACCTAAAGTGATATGTAGCATAGATTTATGTAAGATCTGAAATAGTACAGTATCTAGCATATTCAATATTCTTATTAGAACATGTCCCTTTGCATTGGTTTGGGTTTTTTGACATCTGGTTTACAAAACAAATACGTATATTGACATTGCTACACCAAGAAAAGAAGGTATAAAGAAGAAATGAATAAGCAATATAAAAAAGCTAATAGACCAAAAGATCAAACAAAAATTACTTCAAGTTTCTTCCAGCCAGCAAGAGCCAGTTAACAGTCAAGCCAAGACAGAAAATGATGCAAACATTTCCAGTTAACAAACAAATATTGAAGGGTATACAAATACTAGCATCCAGGAAACTGAACAACAAAACAAAGAAGAATACATAAAATTACCCGACGAAGTTACATCTAAAGAAAAGACACTAAACAGGAAAAACAGCAAATATTTCTAGTCAAATAGATGGAGATCTATCCATGGTTAACGTACAGTCAAGAAAAACAATAAACTTTCTGCAATGTTAGTTTCAACTTTTTGAAAATGCAATCAATTTGAAAGTTTAACACTGGAGAAGTCTAGAGTCTAGTGCTGGAGATGAAAAAGCTTCCCAGAAACTCATGGCAAAGAAGAACATAGGAAGTGATATCCACAGCATGCAGTAGTAATCACCTGGGACCCCGACCTCGACTTTGGCCAGGGGCAACCCCAACACTGGCAAAATATGCATCAGGGTTGGGAAGCTCAGTCCAAATGTTCTAGTTTCGTATGCTTAAAACAGCTATCCCCTACCCCAACCTCAATTGTAAATACTTCTTGAGCCCAACCACAACAAAAAATTTGTCCCTCAATCAATCAGTAGCATACAAAAAGTCAAAATGTAATGCATGAAGGAAAAGAACAAACGATTTCCAAATGGATTGACTCAACAAATGAAGAACTTAACAGGTGCAGAGAGGGGCTTATTACTCATCTTAGCGCAAAGAAAGTCCATATGATGCCAAGGGATTGGCATTAGATGAGTTGATGATGAGGAAGCTAATTTGAATCAATTTAATATTGACAAAGCTAATCATGTCCCTAGTTACTCTTGAATGAAAAGTGCCTTTTGTCCTATGATATGAAGAACAAGAATCAATGTTAATTTTGAAATATTAAATGTTAAGCTTGAAAACTCTCGATCATTGCAGATGAGTCTGCAGACCTTCTGGGGATCATGCATTGTTCCACAGGTCAATCTGCAGATGCTTTACTTGAACATGTGAAAGACAGTTTCAAGAGATGTGGCCAGGACAAAAAAGATCTGGTTGGGACAGGATTTGATAGGACCTCAGGGATGTAAATGACTACACAGGAGCATAAGCATTATATGTTCATTACCTTGTACATTGCACAGAGCTCGTTAGTAAAGATGTGGTTCAAGCATCAGAATTATTAAGCAACACCCTGGATATATGTCAAGATTTATATGCACTTAAGGATGCCTACTGGAAAAAGAGTTCTCCTTTTAGAATAAATTATGAAAAAAGAAACAAAGCTGGAAATATCAAATAACCTAATCTTTTCCTTCGGTCCAAAGCCAATAAACTGTTTGTCCCAAGCACATCGGACAAGAAGGGGTAGAACTGTTAAAGTCACAATTAAGAAGCAGGGAAAGTTAAGAGCTACACTGCAAGAAACATCAGATGACCAAAGCAACTGTGGCCTTATTAAGGCACAATCATGAAGAGTTTGTCCATATTCTTCACAAAGCGGAAAAATTTGAAAATTTGGTACAAGAAGAGGAACAGCCATCAAGGAAATGAAAAATGCCAACATGATGTTCAGATTTAGTAGTACATGCTAAGGAAATACCAAAAACAAATAAAACTCATCAGACCAACTAAAAACGAAAAGTTTTGAAGCATTGGATGCAATTCATAAGGGTATCAATACTCAGTAAAACTAAACTGATATTGGAGAACATGTTACTTTCACTAGCAAATAGAGAGGTACACTCTGTCACAAGAAGTGTTTGTTTTTTGAGTCAAAAATATTATAGGAAGAATTGGAAGAAATATCAGTAATGATAAAAATGCACAATTTCTCAGCATCTCAAGGTTCCCTTGTTAAGCATGTAACATGTACTTGTTCAGCTAGGAGCTATGCCTTGCCTCTGAGAAATGCCTCTCCATTGCTTCCTGTCAGCCGTCAAATCCTGGATAATGGTGGTGAAGTTGTTAGACCAATTTACAGCATTATAAATTGGACAGAGATATGCCAGGTCCTTTTCCAAGAAGGAATCCCACATTATTCTGGTGGCACCTCGGGCACAGCGCCAGCTAATGTGTTTAGGGTTCCTCCACAAAGAGCTGCAGAGACGTTCAGTTGCCATCCTGGCGACGTGGCCAGCCCAACGGAAGCCTCGAACTCTAATAATCTCCTCGAAAGTGGGTTGATTTTCATAATCAGCATGTATGCGAGAATTGGGAATTCGCATTGCTAGGCTAACCTTGAGAATTGAGCGGAGAGCGTACATGTGAAATACTTCGAACGTATCTAGGTCATGTTTGGTTTAAGCCCAGGTTTCGGAAGCGTAAAGCAGAATGGATAAAACCCGTGAATTAAAAATTTGCAACACATGTAACATGTGTTGCCAAGTTATGTGATTTACTCCATGGAAATGAGTTGGCTAAAAAGTCATGTCCTAGTGTTCATGCATTGATAAAGCTCTATCTGTCAGTACCACTAAGTTAAGCAACTCCAACGCAAATGTTCAACATGATGAGAAGGTGCAAGACTTGGCTGTGACTACAAACAGAAGGAAATCACCTCAATTATATTGTGTCTGCAACAATACAATAAAAATTGTTGGATGATAAAGATGTGCAAGAGGTTGCAAGGACGTTATTCAAAAACACAACAAAGCAGGAATTACTTTGGTAGACAATTAGAACAATTTTTGTTAGCTATACTTCTAATTTTGTTAATTCAGTTCCATCATTTTGTTACAAAACTACTATTCTGTTCATTTTATCAGATAAAATTAAAACAGGAGTTCTGTTTAACAATTTGTATCAATAGTTTATAATGTAAAGCATTTTGTTTTTAATACCACACCCAAAAGTGCCCTTGAAAGCCTGATCCACTTTGTTTCCAGCATCCCTGCCTTCATTACAAACAGGTCTGCAAAAGTTATCTAAGTTATCATCAAGTAGCCAAAATAATGTTTGAAATCTTTACCCTCTGAAACTGTACTTGTCAACTACTTTTGTACCAATAAGCTCACTGTGGAATTCTTTCCCCAGTTATTACTCTCCTACTCTAAATTCTATTATCTAGACTGTATATTCCCACTATTCAGACTGTATCCAGTGCAATGGTACAACTGTACTTGCATTCAAGGCCACCATGACGGGATGAGTAATCAAGGAAAATGAACGGAGGTCTATCAGAATTATTATGGACTAAAGCAAATTCTGTTATAAGATGTCGGGGAGGGGAGCAAGTGTTTAGTTTTGGTTAATTTTTCATGGGAATTGGTAAACCTGGAGTTTTCTCGGATCCCAGTTTCATTTTCGATGTTCTTGATTTTATGCTACTGTAAATAATTTAGTTGTGTATGATAAAGTAATAACATTAACAGTGTACAACGAGGCCTACTTTTTAAATTAACCATCACGATGAACTTCAAATAAACGGACACACAAAACATTCTTACCAACGTTTCTGCAATTTTGCTTTCATTATTCTGCAATCTTAAAAGAATTTCGCGGCTCTTATTGGAACATAATTGCTCTCCAACTTTTAGCCTCCTTCCCCTGCCAATAGGCCTAACATTTTCAGAACTAAGAATTGGTAACTTGTTGCTGACTTTGCTCTGGCAAGTAGAACCCTGATCCATTTCAACTCTTGGAACTTTGATGGTCTCAAAGTTTATTTTAAGTTTACCACGTCCCTTGCCGACGGGGTAACATTCACTTACGCACCCATGTTGGGTATGATCCAAAATGTCTGTGACGAAGTCAACATCCCAGTGACGCCAGCGGGAGGACATTTTACTGCTATAAGGAACGTACACAATACCTACATGGTTCCGTTTGGTATCACAGGCAAATTAATTAGACATCTGACTACATCAACTATTCCTGTCTACGTAAGGTTACCGTCCCACCATATTCGATTTTGTGCATGCTGACAAGAATCACAGGGAAGCAATAGTCCGATAAAAAAGTTGAATGCTGCTTTTCTTCAACTCATAAATATAGTCCTAACCGTGACATAGTCCTAAATCTGACAGTTCTATAGGTTGGGTCAAAGCGTGGCACATACTCCCACCTAACAAAGTACGGAAGTGCGCAACATATCTTATTGTATTCCTTTAGCATACCTAAGTATACCCTCTTTGCTTCCGTAAAACAGACGAACACTACAATTATAATTATAATTATTAAAGCGCACCTGTGGCGAACTCACGGTCAAGTATTGCTCTTATGATGCGACATTTTCTGTAACCTTGCTTTTACAACTTCGGTTTTTATAAGGTGAACATTTTTATCGAAGATTTACTAAATGCCTAGGTTCCTGAGCAACACAGACCTAAAAGTTACATTTTTGTTCTCACGTAACTTCTCTAATACGAAAAAGGGCGTGGCCTCTGTAGCTATATTGGTTCACACCCAAATCTGCAATTTGCCACCACCTCCAACGAAAAACCCCACCAGCCGCCACTGCCATTGACCATGATGGGTTTTTCCATTGATGACATGAGATACTCCACTCCATTATGCCAATTAATGCCAATATTTATGCCAATTGGTTCTCCTTATGATGGGATGATGGATGCACTCGCAAAACAATCCAATTTCCACTCAACCAAAAGTATTGTGGTAAAATTGTGGCATCACTAACAAGTTCACACTCAACAGATTTGGATAACTCCGTTTTATCCTTTTACAAAGGAAATAAACGTGACTTAAAAATCCTAGAGTTCATGGTGACAGTATATTTGAGGTTTATATAACAGATGAAACAGATGGCAATTAAAATAGGGGTCATTTATAGTCTATGAAGTTGTCGTTACATAATGTGTTTTCACGTAAACCGGTCATACTCCAGGGATGTCTTAATAGGGGGCATGGGGTACCACGCCCCTCTTGCAATCTATAAAAACTTTAAGAACGTTAGTCATACGGCAAGGCATTTAAAGCCAATTTAGGAGTTTGGCCAAGTTTTAACTAGTAATTTTAATTATTTTGTTGGTCGTGATTTGTCATAGTCAACCTTTTTGTAATATTGTAAAGAACTTGCTAATAGTTTGACAAAGGACATTGTTGGTCACAGTTTTTTCTAAACGCCCCCTTCTCCAAGCAAAATTGACTAGGCGTGTGCATACGTCTTCTTCTTCTTCTTCTTTGTTCCCATCCTCATGGTTATGTTTGGGTGTTATGGATTGGTGCACCAGATTTTGCCAGCTCTTCCTGTCTCTTCGTGTGGTAGTTAGACATGTGGCTAGGGTCTCCATCGTCCATTCCTTGATGTCATCCACCCACCTTCTTTTCTGCCTTCCTCTTGACCATCTTCCATTTATCCTGCCTTCCAGCATGTGAGTACACAAGTTTTCCGCTCATGTGACATGCCCAAAAATTGCAATTTACGCTTCTTTATTATGGCAACGAACGTTCTCTGTGCTCTCAATTCATTTAGGACTGACTCGTTTGTTCTTCGGTCTGACCAATTTATACCGAGCAGACGTCTATAGCAGAGCATTTCAAAGGCTTCGAGTCGCTTGGAATCAGCAGCTTTAAGGGTCCACGTCTCACTTCCATAAAGAGCAACCGGCCACACCAAGCTACAAAGATGTGTCAATATGAAGCTTCTGCATAGGGAACGATTCTTCCAGAGAGATGAAAGGGATCTCAGGGCCAATCTTGCTGCACCTATACGAATTTTGATTTCTTGACTGTCATCCGCTGTGCGATCCGAGGTGGCCCCAAGGTATTTGAAATCATCTACCTGTTCCAGATGTTGCCCATGACATTGCATATTCAAAGTTTCTGGTTCTCTTGTAGCTGCCATGACTTTGGTTTTCTTGGTGTTAATCTCAAGGTAAAAGTCAGTGGAAACTTTGTCAATTTCATTCAAAAAAATTTGAAGTCCTTCAGAAGAGGTGGCAATTAGGACAATATCATCCACGTACCTAAGGTTGCTAAAAGTCCTTCCACTAATTGTCACACCAACATCACCCAATTCGTCTGCAGAATACCTCATAAACTTCCTCTGAATAAAAGTTGAATAACATGGGAGAGATAAGACAACCCTGTCTTACACCTTTCTTGATGCCGAACCACTCTGTTAGCTCATTTTCGACTCTGATTGCTGCCAGTTATCCTTCCTAAAGTTTAGCCAGGAGATTGACTAAAGATTTGTTTACTCCCATACTGGTTGAGACGTACCAAAGTTTTGAATGGTGAACAGAATTTAAGGCTTTTTTATAGTCTACAAACGCCATGTATATCGGTGTGTTAAACTCTCTGGCTTTCTCCATAATCATTCTAATGTTAAAAATTTGGTTTCGTGTGCCAACCTTTTGATGAAATCCCATCTGCACATAGGAAAACTGTTCAACTGTAACCTTCTGAGTTCTCTGACGTAATATTCGGAGAATTTTACTTGCATGACTGATTATAGCAATAGTTCGATGGTCTGAACATTTCGTAGCCCCACTTACTTTCGGAATAGTAATAAAAACCGATTTCATCCAGTCAGACGGCCAGTCTCCTGTCTCAACAATTTTGTTGCATAGCTTACATAGAATTTTTGCTGTTGCGCTGTTAGTCTTGAGTAGTTCTGCAGTAGGTTCATCAAATCCTGTGGATTTTTTGGAAGTCTTTTATTAGTGGCCTCTACTTCTGATTGTAAGATTGGCGGGAATTGCTGTGTCAGAGTTACTCCCTCTGATCCCATCATAACTGTATAATGATTCACTATGCTCTTTCCATCTTTTCAAAATATCCTTTAGGTTTGTAATAATTCGGCCTTGATCATCTTTGATGTTTCTTTGTCTGGATTGATAGCCTTTCCTTATACTCTTTATAACTTCATAAGCTTTTCGTGTGTTGTGACAAAGTAGACCTTTATCCACCTCTACGCACTTTTGACTAAGCCAATTCTGCTCGTCTCGTTTTGCTGCTTTCTGTACGGTTTTTTTGGCTGTTCTGTATTTCTCCATGCTGTCAGTAACAGAATTTCGAACGGACTTGAGCTTACGACGATCATCCATTAACTGTAGCGTCTCCTCAGTTCTCCACGGCTTTTTTGTTCTTTTGGGAGCTCTACCTAAAACTTCTTCAGCTGTAGAAAGTATCATCTCTTTCATCTTACAACTCATCTGGTGCTCATTCTTCCTCAGTCAAACGGAGCGCATCGAATTTATTGCTGATTTGAATATTGTAAGTTTTGCATGTGTCATGGTCTTTGAGTTTCACGAGGTTAAGTCGGTGTCTGTTGCATTTCTTTCTATAACTCCTAATCGGCATTGGTGCAGACTAAGTTATGGTCAGACCCAACATCAGCTCCTGGATAGGCCCTCGAATTTGTTATACATTTGAGCCACCTTTTATTTATCAGGATGTAGCCAATCTGATTTCGGTATCTGTCACCAGGTAATTGCCAAGTGTGATGTTGAAAAGCTGTGTTGGTAATGTACATACCTTTGTCATGCTAAAAATTAATAAGCTGCTTGGAAGCAGCATTGGCAGTACCCAATCCAAATTTACCACAAACTTCAGGATAACGAGAATTGGCTCCCACTTTTGCATTGAAGTCTCTGGCTACAAAAACGACATCCTGACTCGGGCACGTTTGTAGAGCGCTTTGCACAGTATCATAAAATATTCTCCTTCTTCATCACTAGCTTCCACCTGTACACCTGTATGAAGGAAATATTAAGTGGTCGAGCTTTGATTCTCACTAAGAAAACACGCTTATTGAAAGCCTGATAAGATAACATGCTATAAGTTGCTGTCTTAGAAAGGATTACTGCCGTTCCAGCCTTGTGCTCTTCTCCCCCTGAATAAATCACCACTTCTCCACCAGTAGGGGTGAAAAAACCAGAGCCAGTCCAATGCGTTTCTACAACTCCAAGTATGTGGTGCATACATCATGCTCTGCTTATTCATGCTTTGTGGATAAACACATAGTATTGGGAGAGGCAGGTGAAAGATGAAGTGACTGCCACAGTCAGGTTTCGTAATGTTAGTGGTTCAACACTGTGTAACTTGTCCACAACATAACACCAACGTTTACAACATAACACCAACACATTTCAGATAGATGAGATGTTAAATAAGTGAATGATTGCACTGATAAACCTACCGATACGGGTAATGTCTCAGAATTGATCGGTACCCCCTTGCATACCCCAAAATTAGTCTCTTGCCTCTTTTGGCAATATGATATTACACCAATAAGCTAAAACTAAGAAGTATAAATAAAAAAAGAATAAGAAACATGTACGACCTTCCTATTTATACAAGTACTACATGGGTCCTAAAACTACGAATGATAATTAGGCATGCCACCTAGGTTCACGGACGTGACATGCTCACATTCAAACTTGCGAGAAGATAGGACATAGCCTTACAATAACTTTAGGGAATGAAACTCTGAATGGCATTAAATCATCACTAATTTGCAAGCTAAGTCGAGGTCTAAGTGGGTGGGTGACATTTTAAATGCTCAAGTTTTTCAGTGTGCAAAACAATTCTCCAGTTCTGTGAATTCCCTCAATCATCAGAAAAATAGAATTGACTCTGATTGGCACAAACTATTTAACCAAGTAACTAAAATGGACAGTATATTTCAAACATCACGAGTTTCAAAGCGTACTACTAATGTTTGGAGTCAACTGAGTGAAGTGTTGCAACTTAGATATAATTATCCAATGACGACGTCTGTCGATCACCTGTAATGCTTTGTTTATACAACCAATTGCTGAGTAACACAAATCCTTGCATCACTTTTATGTAAAACAACAATCTGGGAAACCACTGAAATTAATTACAATTAGCCCGAAGAAGTCATGAAACAAGTATTCTACAGGATGTATTTGTTGTTCCCTTTCATCAATCAAATACCGACTAGAGCTATGTCAAAAATGCAACATACTGATTGCAAATTGCTGACTTTCATTTGCTTACGATTTCTATTTAGTTCTAGCATCCCACAGTGCAGAAGCTTGACTAGCTTAGTTTTGTGACTTAGGGCCCATTCACAATAGAGCAAAAAGCATGATGCAGCTAATTCACTGTTGTTGTAACTTGAAAGGTATTGCAACTTTCTCGAGTTTCAAACTTTCTGGAGCTAGTTGACAGACTATTGAAGCAGAAGAGACTACCCAAAAACAAGACAATCCTGCTATCAACTTTTTTTTTCTCCACATGTCTCTTACAAACTAAATTTCCACCCATAAATCAAGATCATGTATATGTACAGTTAACTATTATTCTTAACAAGTAACAAATAAAATTTTACATTGCAAGCAAGATGATCAGTCTAAATACATTTCTAAATATGCACTATATTTTACAGTGCATTCAAGTAAACTATTACACACCATCCATAAATTGGAGATGCAAACATCCCTCTATATGTGGTACATGTGGCAATGATTTGGGTGCAAAACCACCCATGCTCATGCACATCTTTACACATCTTGACTACATTTTGCAATGTCTTGCACCTTGCAGCAAATGTGCAATTTTCACTAAGGAAGTGAGAAGTTTACTAGAAAATTGTTTAAATGCTAGTGTGCAAATGCTACCATTCAAAACACGAGAAACTGACTTAGAAGGTTGTGTTGTAGAGCCTTTTAGGAGCACATTTGTACAAAAAAGAAGGATTAAGCAGTATGGAAGAGGAAGGATTCCTATCTAAATTGCCATCATTATATGAAACTGCGTGTAGGCTAAATATATTCCAACCAGCATATGATTTATACCAAAGAATGACACGTTCGGCACCTTGCTATAGATCATGTACTTGATGTACAATAGCTCAATGCAAACCAGAATATCATCACAGTTCATAAAACCTGAGAAAAACTGTCTAATCTGTCTAAGAGTTTCTTGTAGAGCATTGGCCTACAAGAAACTGTACTGCCCACATTGACTGACTACTTGCCTGTTGGTTCCCTGACTCTGTGGTTCCTACAACCTTCATGCTGGTGAAGTCTTTGCCCGTGCCCTAGGCAGGGGGGTAGAAGGGGATCTACACCTTGCCCATGAGATGACCCACAGGCTACGGAAGGAAGGGGATTTCTTATTCTCCCCATTTCATGGTCACCCGAGGGGAACTGCACCGTAGCCTGTGCTTGTAACATTTCAAATAATGTCACTTATGTTAAAATGTTCAATTAAGCAAGGTAATTCAGTTTTCAGAGTATACACTGTCTAAATTTAAGTTCTTAGTTCCTGTTGCTTAATGTTGCAAAATGATGCAATTTAGTGACTATTTGGCCTTTTTAGTCAAGCAGCATGAGTATACTAAATGCTCTCTACCTTATTTAAGCCCTAGGCATACAACATAAATACTTAAAATTTGCCGTGGGTGTGTTTCAGCCCCACAGGTGTGGTCACATTTGAAAGCAATCAATATTCTGTACTTTACACTGGATGAAGTCTCTTGTTCTACAACGCTAGCAGCAAGCGTTTGTGTTTTGTTATGAGTCAGTATTGTAGTAAAACATAGAAAACAAATACCTGTACACAACTCATTTGATGGCACCTAAATAGTTTTGTAAAGCCTCTGGGACAACTTGGTTACATAACCATTGAAAGCTGTCTTGCTCATGGACATTTCTAGAATGACAGTTATTCAGCTGTGCTCAAATAGGTTTTATTTTTCAACTGAAATTATTTATCCAGTTTTAAGCCTTTATTCCTAATTTACATCCTGCGGGCCTAAACTTGTGAACCATTCAGGAAGAAACCGTTCTTGGCCATCGGTATGCACTTCATATTCAATACATTCAAATGGTTCTCGGAAGTGGAACATGTAAACAGTACTAGGATCTTCCACAGTAACAATGCTTTTCATCCAGTTTAAGAGCACATTACAAAAATTCATACAAACAGTGGAATTCCATGTTGCGCCATGTGTTGCAGCAAGTTTAGGTATCTCCAAAGTTGGCAAAACCTGAATATTATTTACAATCCCATTGTCATCACGAAAACCACAGATTACTTTTGGAATACCAGCAAGAAAACTTTGAGCCCAGAACTTAAGTAATTTGAACCGAGAGAAACTCTCACGCTGTCTTGACGATGATATTTGCCTTGAAGTTTTCAGTTCAAAGTAATTAAGAGGGGGAGTTTTCTTTTCATGCGATCTGCAATCTACTTCAGCACCAAGAACCACGGAATGATTGGTTAAACGACTTCTGATTACAGTACAAAAAGCCTCATTACTGTTTACTATGTTCTTGCTGCCACCTTGTAAAACAAGAGTTTCTTTATCTCCATCTACAAGAACAAAATAACAGCTGTTACTGTACATTTTATCTAGAACTATTAGATAATTATAGAGTGTGTTCAAAACAGCAAACAAGACAACTGCAACAGAAACGTTTTCTAGCAAGGTTGACTAGGATACCACCACAATAAGCTTACAACCGAGAAACAACCTATCTACATTTAAGGAACCCTTCATCCTCTCAGACCTGACTTGGGCCTTGACTTCCACTGGCATCTAATTCACGCTTTTCTTTTTTTTCAGTCCCTTAATTTTTATTCATGTGTACATTTTCCTTTAATCCAATCCTCGCACCTTTTTGTGTCTTTTTATCATATCTATGCTTATTGCCTTGAAATTTGCAGTATTGCACAAAAAACACACTTAAAAGCTTTTTTGTCTGACACTCTTCAAAGCATGAATCATCGTAAAGAAAAGTATAGATATATGGCAACCCTTTTACAATAAACGTGTATAGAAACTAGCTAATCATAAACAAGTAAGGAAATAGACAAAGAAAAAAATGAAGAAACAAAGCATTGTTGGAAGAGTCCAGGTGAAAAAGTGAAATCTTTCTGCCTACAGAGTACTGGTTTTCTTGTTTTAATGAAGGCAGACTCTAATATGCTTAGATTAAAGGACGATCTTGCTGCGCAAATTATCCAAAAATTCTCGTTCTTATACATTTTGGTGCATTCTCACTTTTCTAGTTAACGTTGGCCTATGGCAGAATCGCATCTTTTGGCAGTCATCTCATCTTTGCAAGTGTGAGATGGCTGTCCTCTAGGAGGAATTGAGCCTTGACATACAGTGGCTGGAACATGTTGTTTGATCCTGTCACCCAATCTTTCAGAAATGCGACCTACATAGTGAGCTTCACATCATTGCAGAAATATATACTACTAAGCTGTTTTGTGTGGTAAGGATACAATACTTATGAACGGATGGCAAGATCTTCCTAGTTGTGAAAACAATAATTCTGGGGTTGACAGCAGAGAAATGCTTAACAACAGCAATTTTAATCAGTGTTTCTATGCGGATAGCAACATTTACATAGCCAAGAAGTGTTAAGTATACAGGGTAATTTTGAGGCCAAAAAGTTTGCCATATATCTACAATTTCCTTTCAGATGATTCATACTCTCAAGAGTACCAGGCAAAAAAAAGCTTTTAAGTGTGTTTTTAGCCCAATATTGCGAATTTTCAAGACGATTTTCAAGTTTTGTACCATAAAAAGATTGTTCGTCTATGCTTATGTTTGTAATTGTTGTTCCTCTCTACACTGATAAATTCTCTCTAAGTTTTGTCCAAGCCCTCCATACCTGCATATATAACCTATATACTATCTTCTTCTCATTCTGTCTCATTCAAATTCAAGGATGGATCTCTTAATGAAAAGGGCACAAATTTTATTGTTATATACTTGCCCATTGCACTACATTCAAGACTAGAACAACCATGCCATCATGGTTTCCATACAATCCAAACTAACCTAGTCTTACAGCAAGAATGTCAAGGCTTAAAATCTTATACACTGGCTGATCAGTATAGGATGCATTTTCAGTTAATAAACAACTAACATTTCAAAATATTCCCTATTCTTTTGTTGACCATTCAAAATTCATTTGATAAACTATTTAAATTATACTTCATTTGGGTCGAACAATGTCAAGACATCATTTTACTCAATATAGTCGTGAGCCTTGATAGTTGCATTTTTTGAAATTACCTACAAAAATCCTGACTTAGGAGTAACTATTTGCTCATCAAGCAACTACTGTTTAACAGGTTTAAAGCAGCTGTACATACAGTACTACATAAACTGGCCAAAAATCTAGTTCTTTGCTAATAGAGTGCAGTTATGTAATTCATCATTATTTAACACATAGCCTCACGATAAACTTCTTGTTATAATTGTAAACTTGGTTAAGACAGTTGATAATTCAATGTTTTGCAGGCCAGACATAAAGTTGCCCTTTACTTCATTTAGGATGCTGCTGCTGACTAAGAAGATGATGATTGATGATGACAATGACTTGAATGATGATTATGATGACAACTAACAATGGCTGATGATGTTAATGATGACACCAGACTAGATAATGATGCTGCTGCTGCTGAAGATAACAATGATGATGATTATGAAGAAGACAATGACGACGATGACCATGATGATGACTCTAGTAGGTTGTACAAGTAAGACAGCAGACAACCTAAAAACCAAGCAGGATCTCCCAGCAACCATATCTTGGTTGCTGGTGTAAAATTAGTATTATGCTACATATTTTGAAATATGTGTAGCATATTTCAAAATACCCTCCCTTACAGAAAATTATATTTACATGGATATACAGATAAACATAGAATTACTGAGCTAAGTCAGTGTTATTTCAGTTTTAAGACCACAAGGTCTGATTCACTAGAAGAGGAAACAAGTGAGTTTTATTTTTAACTAGAAAATCATTCTAAAAACAAACACAATGTGGGAACAGATATCAGGTGATTGCAATTTCAAAGCTTGTGAAGGCAAGGATGGCTGTGCTGTTGACAGAATGAAAATGGTGACAAATGTATATTTTTAGAAAACTCATACCCTTAGGGATTTAACAAGTCAACTGTAATCTAGGTTGACAATTTTCTTTACACTTCATATTGGAACCTGACAGAGCAGTTTACATCTGGCAAATTCAGTCATTGACTAAGACTATGGCAATAAAATTCTTTCATCCTTTGTCATTCCTTTTACAGACTGATGGCAAATATGTTTTGACACATATCAACTATTAAATAAAATAAATAAAATATTCTTACTTACTGGTTGTAATCTTAGTCATATAATCTTCAAACTTATAACCCCAATAACACATTTCCTTCTGTCGTTCTGTTCTGTTTTTTTCTTGTTGCCTTTTATGTTCTGTCATTACTTCACTAATAAATATTGCTTTCTTATACAAACAGGCAGCCATCTGCCAAGGTTCCTTGGTTTCATATGGTGTGCATAGAAACTTTGTGAAATGACCTCTCCATGATATAAAATCTGTGTTTAAGCTACAAAAATAATAAAATAAGGTTAATTTCTTTAAAGATAGTACAGTAATGCTCAAATTGAGTTGCTGGATAAATGTATCTAATGAAAATTGGTTCACAGCTGTTGGAATAAGAAAAGACAAACATACTGAAACTGAAGTGACAAATGTATTTAGAGTGTAAATCAATACAAATATGTATAAATGTTACATGAAACATGTTTGGTTGCTAAACAGGTTTACAAATATGTGAGCAATGATTTGCATTGGGAATTGACTCCAATATGTAATAGTATCTATGCAAATGTTATTTTCCTACATTTCTTAGAACCCTAGTTTCAAGTCAGACAAGTCATATGATCCATTCAAATCAGTTCCTTTGTCACTAACAAATATCCTTGTCGCACCTAAAGCTTAGAAACCAATGACAAATGTTTTCCCATAAATATCTCCGTGAACTCTGCATGCTGCCTCTACAAAGTACTCAAACATTATTTGTTGGAAAACAGTTATGCAACTCACACTGTAATCGTTTATGCTTACATACCAACACAGTTACAAGAGAAGACAATTTTCACCATGCCAATGTACATCAAAACACCAGGTAAACAATGCACTTTGACATTGACCAATAAAAGCCTACTAGTTTAAGCTCTTTGATTGAAATAAACAAAATTTAATGAACAGAGTCTATCTACACTTGTGTTCTTGCTATCATCAACATTTGAGCTGCTTCATGTTGCATTTTGGTTGATATCTTCATGAGACCTAACTATTCTTTATAAAGCTACTATATAAATATCTGCACCATACATCATTTATTTAACATCAGAACTTCTTAAGAACGGTGGAGAAAACATGACAAGTATCTTACATAAAATTTATAGTATGATATGTACAAGTGGCAAATGGCCTAAACAGTAGACTCAAACACTGATGGTAGCACTCCAGAAGAAAAGGAATCTACTTAAGTGTACTAATTACACAACTATAACACCCTTTTTCATTGTTGAAAAGATAATTGTAACCTTGTAAGGCTAATTTACCTATATAATCACCGTGCTTTAATCACTATCAAAAAAAATAGTACACAAATGTAGAGGACAAAGGACTACGGTTATGGGTATCGTTTAATTCAACAGCTCACTAACTTTGTAAGTAAGATTCTTTCAATTTCATCTTTTACCGAGGATTGACTGCCATTTTACTTTTAATCATTATCACTGAAAGGATATCCACAATAGGTCTCTCCAACAAAAAAGCTATTGTGAACCATTTCTTTCATCCATAGCAGATAATGAAATTGTCAATTGTCTGCACATAAAAAACCTATTAGGTGGCAATGTATCATGAGGATTAACTGAAACAGATGTTAGTAAAAACCAGTCTATCCTTGATATAGAGCCGGATAAACCACTGTCCAGTTGCACAGCAAGGGCCTGTAAAGACCCTGCTCCATTGAACGGTACCTTAAACTGCATGGAAAACCTTAACAAGAATTAAAGTTCCAAGCCCTCTTCACTATAACGTCTGCAAACTTACTGTGAAGATGGTTATTTTTCCAAAATAAGTAGTGGGTGACAACTTTATTCAAGTATTAAATGATCAACATTATTGTCCACTAAATGTACTTGAACTTCATTGGATTCAAGCAAGCTGATACCCATGATGAACTGCTCTTGTAGAAAGGTTAATTAAAGCAGTTTACTTTTTAGTACATGGGTTGAGAGAAGGGCAGCCAAAGTACTTCGGGATAGCAGGAAGTCAAAGTAAAATGGACTTTAAATTGCCATGGTTATAGATTTTCTTGCCATATATAAGAAACGTGTTCAAGAACTATGCAAGAAAGGGCACTCTGAAGAAGTCATTACTATGGTTACAAATATTGGAACTGGCTGTTTTATTGTCATGTTCATAAAAATAATGAATTGATTATTTTCTATATACTTTTAAAAACGATTTCGGTCCAATTTCTAGTAGTGCATATGTTTATCCATGCTAAATACGAGACAAAAATGACACAATGCAGGATTTTGAACGTGTTTATTGTTACCTTTCTGACTCTGTGCGTCTGGAGCTTACTTCACAACCGTCAGCGGTCTTTAAGCGGAACTTACTACCGTTCTGCTTAATCCACTTCAACAAATGATCGAGTCTTTCTTGTGTCTCTTCATTTTTACAAACGTACTCAGAATAGCCAACTCCTAAGTCTAACTTATTCAATGGCCGAAATACTGAAACTGACGTCCCAAGGTTACCAATACGGGGTCCATCGTTCTCGGTTGTCTTAATATATTCCTCTCTCAGATAGCGAAGTTGTCTATTATCGCTGTGAAAAACTCTCTCCGAATCAAGTGAAAAATGTCCTATTTCCATAGGTTGACGATAGAATGGAAATTTGCCGTCAAATTTCGCGAGAGGAAGTATGGGCAGTATTATCTGCTCTATGCGCCCTGATTTGGCTGATATATCAATATTGGATGAAGAAGGTTCATGGTCGATCCACACTCTCTTCATACTTGAAAACGATCAGTTTTCCGTTTGAGAAAAACCTATCCCTTGCGAAAAGCCTAGTGTATTTAAAGTAAGTCCAAGTTTTTAAGTTTCGGTTGACGTAAACCATGTAGTAATTGAAAACATACCACAGCACATATACAAAACTACCTTCAATACGGGTTAATCTGGCCAAAACTATTTCCACCGCTCGCCATAATGATGGATGAATACATTTGCCTGTCTCATGCTCTCTTTCTTTTGCCTCGTACCGAGAAGGTGATACAGACAAGAACACAGATTAGAAAGACTTCCTATTGTGTGGACGAGAAAGTGTTTTCTATATAGCTTTCAGGAAAGTGCAAGAACAGCTACCAGTGTACCACGGCGAATTTAATGCAATCAGACCGGAAGATCCCTAGCGTGGAGATAGCTTTCTTCTCGGCGTGACGGTGTTGATTTAGCTTTAATTATACTCCCTGGCGTACTAGCGTAATGAAATGAGATAACCTCGTAGCACGCCTTTTTTGGTCTTTGCTTTTTTTATGAAACTTAGCGCCATGCTTTGAGAATAATTATTCTTATCGTGAGCATTTGCGTTCATCTGAAGAGCTACTGACGAACCTCCAGCATGAGTTTTACACAGAATGCACCCCGGCAAGTGTAGGAAGGCGTCAACATTGAATACTATTTTTTCATGGTTTCCAATATGCAGAAAATCTGAACTAGATTTCTGAAGGGATATTCTGTTCAGATTCTTTTCGCAAAACGTTGCTTACCATTTTTCCCTTTAAAAGATTTGCACTTGAAGTGTTGAAATCAATACCATGTGAAATGTTGCTAATAGCACTCGATAGACATGAGTTCCTTGCTGCTGAAATAAGAGCAACGAAGTACAATTTAAAGTACCTTTTTTAACAAAAAAAATTTATTAAATTTAGGTCAGCATTTTGATAAATCACTAATTTTTGTAGAGGCAAACTTTATAGAAAACAAATATTCAAACTGACTGTCAAACGGAATCCTGGTCTCTGAGATAGCAATAGAGTAATGAATATTTTGCCTTTTACAATTCTTTTAATTGTTACTTGCACAATTAAGAACAAAGTAACATTAACCTAGCTTCATAGGATGAATGTGATGAACTGAAGTGTGGTTATTACAGAATAACATCTTAAAATAGTGCACCATTCCACGTTGTATGAGCCTGTGTAGCAACCCAAATTTCACAGCTCATAAACATCCCTTCATTTACTGTTTTATGAAGCCCAGAAAACGCCATTACCTCTCCATACAAGACTTCTTATGTTACTGTCATTGACAGTGATACAACTATAACTGTCTCTGCAAAGTGTTAATTTCATGCTAGAATTTTGATAGAGGGGAATTGATTGTATATTCTCTGCTTGGGAAAGTTCTTTGTTTTTATTTCTGCTTTAACAAATTCCTTATGAATCTTCATTTCCACTCCCACTCTTGCAGCTGTTTGCTTCTTTGAAGGAACAGCCGCAAGAGTTGGATGGTGTAGCAATGGTCTTGCCCATTGGTCTTACTTTGGCTTACGTTTTCCTCTGTGCAAAATATACATAGTTGCTTGATGAATGTTCTTTTGAGTTTAAACCTCACTTTCAGACGATGTGTTGATGACAGCTTTGTCCTGTTCCATTCTAAAAATCATGTCCTTCCTTTTCTTGGCTATCTTAATTCCAAGCGAAAAAACGTCTCCAATATTTACGAATTGGAAAATCACTTTTAAAAACCTTTCTGGATATTCAATTATCCGTACTTCTAATGGTTTTAATACCATTGTTTATTGCAAGCCTACTTTTGCTGGTCTCTTCACCGATTTTAATACTTTTATTCTGTTTTCTTATAACAAAACATTTTATGAAATGTTTACTATTTCCTTATTTTAACACTTGCTCCAGTTATTGCAACTTTCATATTGTACCAGAAAAACCCCCAAGGTTAATGTCTTGTAATGGAGATCCTGTATGGCTTATTTGCTTTTTACTCGGTCTTTCTTAGTCACAGTACAGTCTCCTAAGTTAGTTTATAGTTCAATTCCCAAATAATCTCTTTACTTTTCTTTTCCATTCACTGGTCAACATTGTTTGCGTATTCTTAATCAAGTTTCTGAACTTTTTGAGACTTATTTTCAACATGTTACTGTTCAGCCGATTGAATATAATAAAGACTTTTTTCCTTTTTAAGTATAATATACCAAAATGCATGAGATCACATGTTGTTTACTTGTAGAAGCTGCAACACTGCTTACATAGACCAAACTTTGCGCCACTTGCATTTGAGAGCCTCTGAACATTTTGGTATTTCTGCAGTGACAGGGGAAAGGTTATCCTCCTCTTTTGCATATTCCATCAAAAATTGTACAAAAGTGAAAGAATCTTTGATACACGTTTTGCTATAGCAAAACAGATATGGAGATGTACCTCAGGCAGTGTATATCCTCTGTTATGCGCACAGGCTTAACCTTGTGTTGATTTGTCATGTAAAAATATGTGAGGTTAGTTGCTGGTTTTTTTATCATAATCCAGAAACTTTAAAACATGTCTTCTGCAGTGGTATGTCAGGAATTCCTGGGAATCCAAAAGACAGTTAATCTTGAAAGCTTGTCAATTTTTAGAGACTAGATGGGCATGCAGCATACAGAGTGCAAAGGCGTAACAAAGACTTTGCCTGTCATAATTGCTTCTCTAAAGTATCTTACGGAGAAAGCAAAAGGTACTCAAGGCCAACGAAGCAAACTCACTTGCAATCTTGGTAGAAAACTTTGTTATAAACCTGGTGGTCATGGAGAAGCTGCTTCTTATTGCACATTCCTTGTAAGACCAGATCCAGTCACCTAATTTACAGCTTAAGTCGGCAGTTGGGCTTGTTTAGTCAGTTATATCACGTCTCTCAGAAATAAGGCATACAGAGAGGTGAAAGGAGCTTCATGAGTCAAGCCAAAAACTCTGGCAGGAATTTGTATGGAAGTTTCATGTCAGGCATAGCAAGGGCATACTCCACGCTACTTACACGAGTTTCCGCCCGCTTCTAGTATTTCAAAAATTAATGTTTCATACAAACCTAAAAGGTTAAGAAGACGTAAGCGTTTTCTGATTATAGACCAGCTACTCGTTGAGCACAATACCAAGTTCAGATCGCACCATCCGCCTTGAATCCTGAGCAATCAACATTCCTGGGTAACAAAAGTTATTAGGTATGGAGCAAAATACAGTGTCCAGAAGGAAATTTTGCGTCAACTACCTAAAACATTAATTGCAAGAAAGTACCAACAAAGCAATAAGGTTCAAACACCACTTTTACCTGTTGCCTTGCGAGAACAAAGTACCTCATTTGATTTATAAGAACTAGTCTGCATACGTGTCACACTACCAGTAAACTCAGCATGATTTGAGAGATGTTTATCAATTTTAAAGCAGCTGAAGACATTCTTGTTACAGTAGCGGCGAAGTAATCCTGCAGTTTTCTATATAAATTCCACAAAAACAACACTTTTGGACAAGGACATTATTATCCTAGCAGTGTGCCAAATACCATGCACGTGACACACAATTTTGGTATATTTGAAGAGGACGCAATCAACTTTAAGCCCAAGGCCTCAACAGGCATAAATTCGGCCCGGATCAACATAGGTACCACTTAAAGGGACCAAAACGTATCTAAAGGATTATACAAAAGACATTAGCAGACCTAGCTGACGAAGTTTGCATGGACCTTGTAGCTGTTGGTTAATTGGTTTTATGAAATGTACTCTGACCACCACACCCTGGCTTTTTAAGTATCTAAAAATCCCCGAATCTCAAAGCAGACCTAAGACCCAGTTTTTTACTTTGTAATTTTCCTCCTGCTTTTATGCTTAAGCAATAGTCTGTATGGCATAGGGTGCATGATCGCTAATTTGTGGAAATTTTATTTTATGCTCAAATGACCCTTGCGTTATGCTTAAGCTGGTGAGGAGAGAGGAGGTGTGTGACTTGATTGCTTAAGATCCTAAGCACGAATATCATAGAGTTAAAAAAGGGATGATTACACTCTTTTCTTGTCAACTTATAAAGTATTTGAGTTAACTTTTCTTGTGCTTAAGGGGTTTCTCAGTATGGTGTGGGTTATAAAAATGGACTGTCGTCTTGTGATTTAAAGAATTTCTTCCTGAGTTCTTGGGACTATTAATGTTATGTGTTTTCCATTAAGAACCCCAGCACATTGACAGTCATTTCAAAACATTTCGAACTCTTTTGCTATTAATTTCCACTCCTCCTCTGTGTCCAAAATATACATTATGTTCTCCATAAAGGCTCATTAATAACGCCGCACAGGTTTCATACATTATTTTGTTTACAGTTGCCTTTCCTGGTCAATATCCAACAGCAATGCTCTATGTCACTGGTGACAAGATTACACAAAGTTACAGCTAAGCTTTCTGCAGGAGATATTAGGAGACGATATTTTCTTGGATGCTTTAATCTACCTTTGAGGTTATGAAAATGCTTTTTTGACTTTCTCAAAGAGTACAAATAGTACAGAAGAAGAACTTTTCAAACTTTCCCCCAGGATTCAATGATCACATTTGATCACATTCAAGGAATAATTTTCTTCGAGGAATAATTTTTTTACCCTAAAAGCACTGGAGGAAATTTCTTAAGCAAAAAATCATTAATTTCAAATGAAATGTTTTCTTAATTCATTTTCTTTGAGCAATAAACTTTTAAACATAAACTGGGTTTAATCCATTTGTCCCCTGCTACAGTAATTTAAATCAACTTGTAAAATGCTCCATCTAATGCAGTTATCGTCAAGTACATCACAACTGTAATTATTTTGTTTCCAATGGATTTGAAAATTACTGCAAAAAGATGCATTTAATTCACAGATTTCATTTCCTTTCTTTTCATCAATTTATTGGGAGGTAGAATTTTTATATTTACGGTTAAGTACGGAATAAATCTGAAGTCCGCCTCTAGTACTATTGTATTCAAGGGTAGACAACCTACTAGTAAAGTTAAGCTTGGTACCCTGTGTACTAAGGCCATTGGCGGGAAAATCAATTTATGTGACTTTAAAAATGTTTGCTGAAAATGTTTTGTCAGCAAGGCCAAGGAGTCGACGTGTTGCAGCGCATATTTCAACTTTCAATGACACAGCGATGAGCTTTCGGCATAAATTTTAGTTCAGGTGAGTTAATAAAAGCAGGTCACCTTTTGAACTTCTGCGTACTTACAAAGAACAGTTGGGTTGCTAACTTTGGATACTTCTCGCTGAGATTGTGGAGATTCTTATGACGCTTAAGATGACACTGTCTGCGTCTTCTTGATTATGCAGAAAAATTCTTTAGGAACATGTCCCAAGGCTTAGACTTGTTTTGCGAGGGCTTATTTAAGATCCTTAGCAACACTCGAACTGAGAATTAAATAAACTCTCAATAGGCCCAACCATGGTTAGACATTAGTAGATATTTGTCCTAAGGCGTAGCATATTAATGTACGTTCCAGCTTAATTTACGATATTTCGGAAATTCAGCAGCAAGTATTGCAATTAGTGTGGCACAGTGTTTAATGTTCAATAATGTAGTTCTCTTATTTTAAACTCTTAGAGCTATGCAAATGCAATTAAAATTGCCCCCAATTTATCTATTTTACCATTTCGTATTCAAGGTTAAAATTAAGACGTAACTATGTGGTGCAGGGATGGAATTTTTGGATCACCAACTGAGCCTATATTTAATTGCAAAAGATTTGGCCTTCAGCCTGATCTTTTGGAGGAGTCACTGTACACACTTGCAGATCAAAATGAGAAGGAAATCGAGCAATATTCTTTAAAGAAGGGACTGTTTAAGGATGGAAACATTGCCGGTCAGTAGGCCTAGTTATTCCGTTCTTTTATGAAAATTAATTACAATTTAGCAGATCATTGTATTGATGGATGTAATACAACAAGCAAACTGTGCAAAACTATGCAAAAAGTTCAATTTTATTGAACAGTATTTAAATGCTTTATTTTTAGGGTTGCCCATTGACTACAAAATTTTGGAGAACAAACTGCTTGGAAGTATTCAAGAATATTCACAATTACTAGACTGAGAAACTTTCCACTATGAGGGACAGTAATATATTTGTATTTGTAAAGAGGTTCTAATTTTGTTGCTGTATAATAAGTTAGTAATTTCAATTACAAATGATATGTTGTGTGAGAGTCGTAGCACTGTTGCAGGGAAAATTATGTACATTGGCCAGTAATTGTAGTTGCTCTTTTCTTTACTGCTGCAAATTCAAAAGTGAATCTTTCCTTTCTGAAGACACTTGTTAAATGGTTGAATAGATGACTATCGTCACTCTTCTTTAGAGTTTGTTTCATGATTCATCTGCTTTAGAGGTAGTTGGAATATGGTATTGATATCCAATCATTGCTTTTTCATTGCTTTTGAAAATCTAAAAGAGTATTATGTGAGAAATTTAATACTGTGGTACACTATTTTGCTGTAGGCTTTGGTGCTATGAATAAAGGTCATGATTTGATTCCAACTGTATCCATTTGAAAATATCTGTTTGTATTGGTAAATATGTGGGAAACATATAAATAAAGAATAATTGCTATTGGTTGTTCAAAATTTACCAATGCAGTTGAGCTATTCTACAGCTTGAAATTGTTTTAAGAATAAGCAAAGTTAATGGAATATTTTTCAGGACCATGATAGCACAAAGTAAAGGTGGATGCAAGAGAGGGTGTAACACAAAGTTTAGTTGGCTCGATATTAGGCTTACAGAAAGTTAAACTGTTAGTTTGTCATAATAAGCTTTTTGTAAAAGTATTTGAACTGAGATAAATGTACTGAATTTTAAAAATGTTATACTCCTCCTGTAGCTTTATTAAATGTATCTATAAAAATGAAACAGCTAACACTAGAAAGTAATGATCCAAATTAATTCCCATGCCGTATGATAGGGAAAATGCACTCCATCAGTGTAACACTGTAATAATCGAATCAGCCATATAACATTGAGGGTAGGTGTATGTAATGCTTTCAAAAGTGTTCAATGCGGCCATTTTTTGATCCTTGTCTATGGCTCTGAATTGTGGTACCCTCTGAAAGCTGACGTGGATTAGCTGGAAGTTTTCCAAATGTTCTGTCTGAGAACAATAAGTGGACTGGGTTTAAGAGATGTCTTAATCAACCCAAAGTGGAAGGAATGGTACAACACAACAGGTTACACTGGCTCGGACATGTTGCCTGGATGGGTAACGAACAGATTTGCAAAAAGTGTTGAAAGACCCTGTTACACTTCCCTGGAAATACAGAAGGAGTGCACCAATGAAAACATGGAGCAAACTGGTTTTAGAAGATGTTAGCCCTCTGATGAAGCAAGCTTATAGTGCTCATTGGGCACAGAATCCCTACGACATCATCTGTGATATTGCTGATGACCGTGAACAATAGCAGAATACTTTCGTGAAGGGGAATTTGACAGCTCTCCCATGAGAAGTAGCTTATGGATTAAGTTTAAGCTTTTAAGTAATGCTTTCAAAGGCATCATTTTTTGATTGGCAATTGCTTGTGGTAAAGGAAATTACAGTATTACTATAGCAGAGACTGTTACATTTACTGGTCTTAACTATTTTGAAACTTAATATTTGAATAAAAGTAACTGACTCATCAAGATATGAGTATCAGTTTCTGATCTCAGTGTGGAGTGTTAAATAAAAGCATTTCTTTAGGAAAAATAGCTGCAACTTTTTATATTGTGAATAGATATAGATGGGTGGTAGAAGCCATCAAGGTAGATGCTGCAGCCAACATGATAGTCTTAACTGAATTATCATGTGTCCAATATTGCATTCTAGCTACTCGTAGTAATGCATCCTTTTAATTATGAACAGTATAGGAAATGTGTATAAAGTAAGTTAGAGGCCATAAAAGTACAACGGAATTTTTGAATGCTAAAGGTAATGCTTATTCCCATTACTTCAATTTTCACATAATTCTTCTAGGTGGCACTAAAAGTTCATTGGTCATAAGCAATTGGCCCATAATAACCGTTAGTCACACCATGGCTAATATTGGTGCAGCACTATAGGGACTAATATCCTTACTTAGAATTGAGGGTAGATCTGAATTGTAAGAGCCAAAACATTGTTTCCAGTCAGCAGATTTCTCAAGCCAGAATGCAAATATCACACCTGTCAAAACCCCTGTTTTCTCTAGTACAAAATCATGTCCTGCTCATTTGTGCTAATAGTTTAAATGAAATCTGCAATTGTTATTGATTGATAAATCAAATAGGCTCTTTAAGACATAGAGTGAGTAAGCATAAAAGAGTGCAATGAATCAAACGCCTTGGCAAATCAAGGTGTGCAGTGGGTTGTTATTCATAATTCAACATAAAAGTGCTTCTTCGGACACTTTAGAAATTGTTTGATAATTTGACCCTTGAGCAGACATTATCTATTATTCATTTTTGAAGAAGGTGCTAAAGTTGTTTTTCCCTAACAACCATTAAGGTAGCTGTTAACTATTCATGTAGTTACTTTTGTTGCTGCAAAAGAACATTGCCTGTTTATTTGACATTGTTGTCAACACTGAAAAGTTTTGATTTCTTGGCTATTATGTAATGACTCGCAGTTTTACTAAGTCGTGCTATAAACAACACTTTGTCGCCATTTTGAGTACTGCCTGCTCTTGTTTATCTTGATTGGTGATTCCCACAAAGGATGATTTCATCTTTTAGTTGGGACTCACTTGAAAACCATCTTTCACTTTCATGTACCCTCTGTTTTACCACAATGGGTGCATTTGAAATCCTCATTGTTTTATCCAGCCTTCCAAAGGTCTATATTTACAGAATTGTTGTTTTGAAAATATTTACATAGTTTCACTGACTTACACATTTGTGAGTTGTTACCATGATTCACAACTCCACTGGAAAAGATCAACATTACTAATTATGGTAATGTGATATTACACCTTTGACAGAGAAGAAAGATAACAATGACCATTGTTTACAATCAATCCTCTTGTACTGTGGCTTCTGTTGTGGCAGATCCTATCAATATGAGATTACAAATCATTGAAATGCCTGAAAGACATCTAGATTATGATCAACACAGATCAAAATGTGTGAAAGAGTGTATGGAGTAGATAATAGGACAACAATGTGCACATGAACATGATTTAAGAGACATATGTGAAAACAAAGGACTTTTGGATTCTGACCTGATATTTATGTCTGTCGATACTAGGGCAAGCAAATCACTGGATTACCAACTTTCGAATATCACAAATTTCCAGGTGGGACATGAACACAGATTGTTAAAACTGTGAAAATGGAGTTTTGCAAAAAATAAGAAAGGTGATGAAGGCATTTTGGTATGAGGAAAATCGTGGAAGTAGAGAAGTCCTGGGATGACAATTTCATGTTGTTATTAATCTGGATTATTAGTCAGGCTATGATTATAATTGATAGGCTTGTAATTAATTGTAATAAGAATTGTTTCTCAGGAGGTAAAGAGAGTGGTGAACTTTTGACGAGAAATGTGATTTAAATCAGCCAATCCTAAACAATAAAGAAAAGACTAAGAGAAAATGAAATTTGCCTTATTTACCATATATAGATACTTTCATTCTGACAATTTGTATTCTAAAGATGAAAAAAGCCCTTGAAGTATACCTTTAGCACAATGTTGCAAAATGTTGAAGGTAATTTTCAAGAACCTTTTTGAAGGATAATGTATATTATGTAATGTGTAATGTGTATTGTACTACAATGAAGATGTGATACAAATATGATGGTTATGTTGGAGTCAGGATTTGTGAAATTGTTGGATGATCAATGAACTGCACAAATGGGTATAGTGCTTGAAGGGAAATTCTTAAAGTTATCATACATTTGATGCCGAATATTAAGGTGTTCCTATGACTAATTTCACTAAAAATCAATGCCAGTGATAAAGTTTACACCAAGGCAAAACAAGAATGTCAAGAATGTTTAGAGTTGTAGCACAGCTCAGGATCTAACTGCTAAGTGAGGTCTATTGCCTTGCTGATTAGTAAGTTATTGCTATACTTTATTGCTTTCGTTTGCCCTGAGGTGGGTCTAGAGACAATTATTATGAGCCAAGTATTGAATTTTGACATAATGAACAATTAACTGTTTACTCGTTGTTAAGTAATTCACAGATTAGAACTGATATACAGTTGCTGTCCTGATCTGTGTTTTGTCTAGGAAGCATGATGGGCTTGTGCACTCCTCAAAGGTTGTGGGTTAACCTCACCTGTCATGAGTGCTATTCTTATTATATTGACCTTTAACCAATGAAATCTGTTCCCCATCTCTATTAACAAGCTTTCCTTCCTTTTCATATTTACAGAGTTTGTCTTTTTGCTGTGTCAGCAGCTGAAGTTATCTCCAAATGCCAGCTATATTTCTGTAGAGCTATTCGACAGGTATTGATTTTTAAGGGTTTACTTTTTAGATGTTATTTACTGTAAGCATTTTTAAGCATAGGCAGTTACGACCAGACATTCACGATCTTTGTGACTTAGGACCAAGTAAAGATCGCACAACATTGTTCATACCACAGAAACACTTTCAGGAGATTATTGCATTTGTAATGAGAAAGATCAGTAGCCATACTTGAAATTGCCCATTTACTATAGACATTTAATCTTTTTAGCAAAAAGCCTAATGTGGAACTTTGGTATTGTGAAGAAATAATGGTATATATTGCTATTGAAATATTCGAATTTGAGAGACAATTTTCAATTTTTGGTTATTAATCAATGATTATATAGTTGTTGAAATTCTTGAATCTTCGTCCACGGGCTTAATTCTCTGCTGAAAGATAAATATTGTCATTACCTCCGTCAGAAAAGACAAGGCCTTGTGATACAAAAGAGCAATCAGTATTGATTGTTAATCTATATACTTTTCATGTTTCTCATAGGTAGTTGATGTTTTGTTTTATGATCAGCTACTTATCTTAGTTAATCAATTATTGCGACCCTCGTTCAGTAATTCGTCACTGTCACCAGGGTTTTTTTGCCTCCTACCAATTTTATAATATAATAAATACTATTATAAGGTAATTTCCGAAAGAAAGTACAAGGCATGGCCTAAAATATTTTATAACTCGCTGTACTTTGCGAAAAATCTGATAAACCTTTTCGAACCACGCTCATATGAAGGTATCAAATCGGTGAAAGTGAACTGCACCTGATGTCATGGTTTTTCCTGTCTGCTGTGACAATCTGAATTTTTACACAGATTGTCAAGAACGCCAAACGGATTAGTTAAACAAACTGTTAAACTGTAGCAGCAACCATCAGTGGGCGAAAATGGACAGGCTCTGTTGGCAAAAGTGTATACGCTTACATACATATTGTCATTTTATACTAAGTTTGAAGACAATGCTGATATAAAGCATGATTCCACCAACGCAATTGGTATGTTATATACTTGCCCCTTACTGATCGTAAATACTCTATTACGAACAAGGCTTAGCACCTTGACTGCCAGAGTGTTTCAATAAAGATCAACTACCGAAGTTTTCATCTGTAACACTAAACTGTGGACAGAAGTTATCCTGTTATTTCGGTCCGTCGATCACGATTTTTATATAGTCGTCTTATTTATTTGGATGTATTTAATTCATTTTGGACTGTTTGTCTATTATGTATTGTTATCCTGTTAACAGGTGTTCGTGCTTTTTTTGCTGACTGATATTATGTAATTTTCGTTGCGTACAATGTAAGTAAAAGTAAATAAAATTTACATAGATGAAACGTGTACATTAGTAGACCAAATTCCTTTCCCCGGAGGAACCTTCATTGAAAATCATGCCACTTTTTTGTTTATTGCGCAATCATAAGATTTGATAAATGCAGAAAAGTTAAAGCAAATGCCGCGCAAGAACTTGCCTGACAGTAAAGGTAAAATATAATTTTTACCGTGTTATCCCTGGACACTAGTGTCCATGAACCCACTGGCTTGAGGGTTGGATATAAGGGGCTTTGCCTGAATGGTATGAGTATTTAAGATAATTCATCTTGCATTCTATAAGACGTTATTCCCTGTTACTGGTAATTCCGTTCAGTTCCCTTTCAACTAAATAGTCTTGATCCGATGCCACCCCTGGTATGCCAAAAATTGGCTGGGTAACGGCCCCCCATGTCGACAAACTTTGCTCAGACAGTTTTGGAAGTCGAATTCAATAGCTACCGTCTATCGCAAAAGAGGTCTCTCTGCATGTCTGCACCCTTTAAACAGCTAAATACTGAGTAAGATTTAACAACGGACAAAAGACTATTCTTTGAAAGATCCTCATTTCATTTAGTTAAGAAATTTAAATCTGCAATCTGTCTCCATTCTAAATATTGTTGCCGTAAGTTGCCAAACATAAACTTAAACTTTAAGTCTGTTTTCTTAACTCTTCTATATAGAACCTTCTACACAGAATCCTGCTCTATGTTCAGACTTTCGGGATTTTCATGTCTCTAATTAACTGCATCTTATAGATTTATGGCTGCTCATATATGTGGGTTGTATGACATAGTCAGAACGTCATCTAGTAAAGATAAAGAGTCAGACTGGAAAGCTGTGGAAAACAGAGTCCGAGAGCAACTTCCATTGCGCATAATATCCTGTGTACAGATTGCATCAAAACTTGTCTGTCATCACAAGGTTTGATTGAATTGTTTGATTGTTTATAGTGGTATCTTATTAGACATTTATTCCACTTTTGTGGCAAGAAAAGTGTCTTCGACGAGAACAGATCCATTTAAACGAGTGATGTCATATCGTCTCTTAATTGATTTCGGAAAGAGTATGTTTTTTATTTTTTGGTTGCAATAATGAGCTACTATTGTTCAGATAGCAACATTGCAAAAACCAAAAGGATTGCTAAATTAGAAATTTTGTTATTGATGCTTGAAGTATATCATGTCTTGAGTCATAAGCCTTTGTTGGGCGTGGAAAAAACTTGCGACTCAAGACATGATAAACTTCTTACTGTTTTCATCAAATATTTTTCTTGTGCTACATTTGTTGGAGGAGTCATTTAAATTTGAAATAAGAGAATGTACATGGTATAATTGATGATCTTACATTGTTCAATTTCCTTACAAACGTCCCTGCCTAGTTCTCGTCCTTTCTCGAACTTATTGGCTGGCCATATCATTAACTTTTAATCACTAACTAACTACGTGGCCAGCATCAGGTAGAAAAGCTAAGCAGATTTTTTCAACAACTCAAACATCGAATGCAATTCCATTCCGATCTGTGTATCAGTGCACGCATATTATCAAGAAAATGTTTCGAACAGCGTCGGAATTAAAAAGTTTTCATGGATATTCCTCTTTTCCTTTAAAACGGTGGCGGCTGATTATTAAAATTATTAAAAATTATTACTGACAGGAGTAATAAATTTCAACTATATCTTGTAATTTTTTAAAAGATTATTCGTGAAGACGTTTGAAGGAAAGTTCCCAAGTTCTTTCTGAAACATTTTAAGCGAATCTTTGGGATTACAACGCGTAGTTCGAAAGCAGTACAGCGTACTTGCATTATTTTGTCGTTTCACCGTAAATGAAGCTCTGTTTAGCTCAGTGTTCATCAGTAAAAGCGACATTATTGGGTCGGTAATTGGGATTA
>JANTCA010041193.1:3636-17578 GCA_024741275.1 Chironex yamaguchii
ATGCACTATTAAACCACAAGATTATTGATTATTGGCATGCACTATGAAACTACAAGAACAATGTTGATTGGCATGCAGTATTAAACAACAAGATCATTGATGATTGGCATGCACTATTAAACCACAAGATTATTGATTATTGGCATGCACTATGAAACTACAAGAACAATGTTGATTGGCATGCACTATTAAACCACAAGATCATTGATGATTGGCATGCACTATTAAACAACAAGATCATTGATGATTGGCATGCACTATTAAACCACAAGATCATTGATGATTGGCATATACTATTAATCCACATGATCATTGATGATTGGCATACACTATTAAACCACAAGATCATTGATGATTGGCATACACTATTAATCCACAAGATCATTGATTGTTGGCATACACTATCAATCCACAAGATCGTTGATGTTTGGCATACGCTATTAATCCGCAAGATCATTGATGATTGGCATACACTATTAATCCACAAGATCATTGATTGTTGGCATACACTATTGAACGACAAGATCGTTGATGATTGGCATACGCTATTAATCCGCAAGATCATTGGTAAATTGACATACACTATTAAACCACAAGATTGTTGATGCGTGACACACTACCAAACTGTAAGATCAATGATGCTTTGATAGCACCATCTAATCAATAGATAAGGAAAACGTGAATTGCATCATCAAAGCACAATTTCAATCGTACTCTAAAGGCGCCATAAATATACTCAGTCAATGATTCGTTGATTGCATCATTAAACCACAAGTTCATCGATCGTTGGAATACTCTATCCGATCATAAGATCATTAAATGCTTGGTTTGCACCATCAGGAGATCATTAGTACTCAAAGTGTACTATTAAAAGCACAATGCCGTCGATACTCAAAGTTCACCATCAGTGCACGAGCTCTTAAGTGCTTGAAGTGCATCATCAAATGCACAGTTCCTTCGATACGTTGGATTACATTGTTAAACCTTTGTTAACGATGTTTGGGATTAGGATAAATATAAAATATTGATGCTAAGAGTCCTTATTTATCACAACAAATATGTGTACTGTGGTCTACCGATGTGTAATGAGCATCATCCTGAAAATGTTTTTAGTGTTGTGTTGTGTTTTGTTGGAAATGAGCTTTGAGTTTAGAATTTGACATGGTGAATTTAAGATGTTACGTGAAAAGCGTCATTAGTTATACGTTTTATTATTTAAACCACTTTTCCCGAAAAATTAGAGAATGTCATATCAATTTAGCTTATTTGTTATTTTCGTTTTTGTTTTTCTGCATTTTGGGCTTTCAACTTTCCCTTCCCCTGGAAAAAT
The DNA here is from genome assembly GCA_024741275.1 of Chironex yamaguchii. Taxonomy (NCBI): domain Eukaryota; kingdom Metazoa; phylum Cnidaria; class Cubozoa; order Chirodropida; family Chirodropidae; genus Chironex; species Chironex yamaguchii. The sequence goes on from JANTCA010041193.1 coordinate 4,967, forward strand.
CAGACGTTTGGGGGTACAAATACCTTTACCTTCTCTCCTAAAAAGATATACATAGGCATAAAATTTTGGAACTCCTTTAGCAAGGAATCAAGTGTAATTTGCCCCTCCAACATTCCTTATCGGGACGATACTCCCATTACTATTTGGAGCTTGGCGGCGCTATGAGAAAGCCATGATAGATGGATAGTCGACTGGATAAACGGAAGCTGACTGTTGGCTAGGAAATAGCAGTTTGGAAGCTTCGTGGTTTTATGGCTTGTTGGTACCACGATAACCTTGACGAATGTTCCTACCCACGGCAAGAGTAGATAACACAACTTATGTGACAAGAAAAGAACAACAACTTTGCTTCGTTTTTTGATTCCCCCATCGTCACCTATACTTTGTAAAGTGTTGACGTGTAGTGCTAAGGGTTGCTATGCGACAGGATGTATTGATGGTTGCTTTGTTGTCAAGGTATTGAGTGTAGTTTGCTCACAGAGAAGATGAGAGATACCGGCAGCTTTCCTTGTTCGAAGTGCAATCCATTTTTAGCATACAAAATCTGAATTTTCTCCTTTTGCGCAGTCGACCTCGTTGCCTCAGCAACAAGTAGGCCCGTATTTTTTATGTACTAGGGAGTTACCGCTTATCAAGGCTAAAAGCCACTCGAGGATAAGGGTTAGTGTAATTCACGTTGTATTCGGTCGTGGGCAGGGGCGGGATAAAAGGGTCGATATGGAAACCTTTGATATTTGTCAAAGGTCAAACCAATGAGTATATCTACACATTGACCTCACGCGACCGGACAGTGCCAATAAAACGGACGAGCATGGGTCGTGAGCCATGCAATGTTCCTATATGGTATAGGGTGTGGCATGTTCAAGCGCATTGCAAGCCCTATAAATGGATGAATGAAGTTACAGTACGTATTTAAGCAGGACCATTTTTATTGGTCTGGATTGGTTGTTAACAAATGAATGAAAATAGGCCACAGACCGTCAAAGCCGCAGGGAAGCAGAAAGTCGAGATACCACAAAGTGGCTGAAATGTAGGGCAAAGAATGCCAGGATCATTGGCTGCGTTTGGTTCTTTAAAAGCCAGCCGTTGATATATATTTAGGAATGATCTAGAACAAGAGGCACACGAGGTATGAGCAGAAAGGCTTACTCACAGCTGAACTTTGTTGAAGGGCTGGGGTTGATGCATTCAGGCAATTGTGGATAAATATGCTTGGTTCTTGCAAATCAGTGTTAGAGACAAGTTGGTCGCTTCTCGCGAAGTAAAAACTTACAATGGCTTATTAGGGTTTCTGTGAGCAACAAGCGAGGTAGTTCATGAGTTAGATGAAAGCCCATGATGCTTAGTAAGGGGACGAATCGCTATGTATAATGAAAAAGTGCCGCAAATATGATGTTAAATTGAACGAAGTCAGACACGTGCCAAATGTGTCTTTTTTACTATAAATGTCTAGGACAAGATTTACGTGAAGTTGAAGGTATGACAGTAATAAATTTTGTCGATTGAAAGTAACTGACTTTCAATATTTTGCCTGCCTGTAAGGAAAAATTGTTGAACACCTCGAAACGTTTTGAATGTCTTGATTAAAAATACTCCGGTGTGTAATCATCATCAGGTACATTGGTAATAATGATTATAACGATGATTTTAGTAACGATTAGTGGTAGCGATTGTAATGATGATGGTGGTAATAATAATATTGATAATGCTGATGGTGGTAATAATGCAGTAGATAATGCTGGTGGTGTTGCTAATGATGCTGGTGGTGTAGCTAGTGATGATGATGGTTTTGTTGCAGTGATGATCATGGCATCCTAGTGATGATGATGGTGTTTCTAGTGACGATGGTGGTGTAGCTAGTGATGATGATGGTTTTGTTGCTAGTGATGATCATGGCATCCTAGTGATGATAATGGTGTTTCTAGTGACGATGGTGGTGTAGCTAGTGATGATGATGGTTTTGTTGCTAGTGATGATCATGGCATCCTAGTGATGATAATGGTGTTTCTAGTGACGATGGTGGTGTAGCTAGTGATGATCATGGCATCCTAGTGATGATAATGGTGTTTCTAGTGACGACGGTGGTGTAGCTAGTGATGATCATGGCATCCTAGTGATGATAATGGTGTTTCTAGTGATGACGGTGGTGGTGCTAGTGATGATCATGGCATCCTAGTGATGATAATGGTGTTTCTAGTGACGACGGTGGTGGTGCTAGTGATGATCATGGCATCCTAGCGTAATGGTGCCTTTTTACTCGGGCGAGATAACCATTTGAGTAAAATATTTAAGTTCGTTAGCTTAAAGAGGATCAAAGCGCACCTGTGGCGAACTCACAGTTAAGTATTGCTCTTATGATACAACATTTACTGTAACCTTGCTTTTCTAATTTTTATAAAGTAAACATTTTTATCGAAGATTTACTAAATGCCTAGGTTCCTGAGCAACACAGACCTAAAAGTTACTCTCATGTACTATCTCTAATACGAAATAGGGGCGTGGCCCTGTAACTATATTGGGTCACACCAAAATCTGAAATTCTCCCCTTCCAAACGAAAACCCCCACCAGTGGCCACTGCCATTGATCCTATTTTGAGTTATTTTGAGCCTTACAGTCTACTATTCCACACTCAACCGGCTTGGATAACTCCGTTTATTCCTTTTACAAAGGAATTAACCGTGAGTTAACTCCGTTTATTCCTTTAACAAAGGAATTTACCGCGAGTTAAATATGCATGAGCATTCTTGTTAAATAGTGATAAGTTGAGCGGCGACATAGACGTCAGTGAACACGATTCTCGTTATTAAAGCCCAAACTGTTGCAGATATACGCAATGTGTTTTCTACGCAATGTGTTTTCTGCGTAATGTGTTTTCTGCGTAATGTGTTTTCTGCGTAATGTGTTTTCCACGTAATGTGTTTTCCACGTAATGTGTTTTCCACGTAATGTGTTTTCCACGTAATGTGTTTTCCACGTAATTTTAGAGTTGTTGATGCACGAGGCCATTGGCAGGACGTTTTGGTTAATACCTGCGGTGGCATAGTGTGTAAAGATAATTCTATCTGACGGTGACATGGTTAGTCATGAGTACAGTAGAAATTGTAGCAAGAGTATACAGAAATGGGTTGTGAAAATTCCCTGAACCTTTTGAATATTAACCGGGTGCACAATTATAATAAAACGCCGTGATGAATTGTGGTGCAGTATAGTTAAAGTCGGGCTCATTTTCAATCAAAATCAGGAAATTAATTATGTTGCAAAGTGTGGCAAATTTAAAGTAAAACGTTTAATGGAGACAATTCGGGTAAAATTGCGATCAAAATACAGGATTGTGGTACAAAATGAGCTACTGATTCAGGCAAAAGTGCGGCAATCATCAGAAGGAAGGTCTTGAAGCCTTACGAAATATCAAACACTCGCAGACTGCCTTCTCAAAAATTTTGCTAAAAGAATCAGAAGCAGGAAGCACAACATGGGTGTGGACTAAATTTATGAATAGTCTCGTCTCATCCTCTCAGACTCGAATAAGAACACAAAAATAGGATCTGTGATATAGACGTGTGCGCATAGTCAGTTTGCTCTAGGCGACAAATAGAAGTCGTGATGATTAGTTCCAGATACAAATATACTGGGTGGTCTTGTCTAATGAACAGAAGTGAAGTTATGATCGTGACCATTAGAGCTACAAACCTGGGTCATACGACAGTCAATCTAACATCTCAATAGGAAGGTGGAGTACTCTTGGTCATTCAACCCCGATTATCCACTCGTGTTGGTATTGGCTGTCTGTCTGTTGGTATATATGCTTACAATTGACGCGTTATTGTTTGTGAGGCACAGTAGTGAAGTTATGATTGTGGCCACCGGAGATTTAAACCCGGGGCTAACGACTGCAAGTATGCACCAATTCTGAAGAATACCGTGGTTAAGGAATGGAACCCCAGAATGGATCAGAAGGATTACGTTATCATAGCATTCAGCGATTCAACGATATTGAATCCTGTCAAGGCTGTTATGTATTATTTTTTCAAATGATTGTCTTTGGAAGTATGGCTGCCTGAGGCGCAAAGTTTGGAATCGCGGATGCACGTTCATATGGCCTGTTTTGCTTCCCATGGCACTGAAGGAAGCGATTTAGTGGTATGGTCGGGTTAAAGGATGATGTTTATTTTAGCCTCCTACTTAGTTAACCATAACAGGTGACGATGTTGACGAGTATACTCATCGTCAATATCGTTCAAGAGAGAACAGGGGTTCACTATCGTGGAATTTAGCAGAGAGAATAGGCAGTGATACGTCATTCTCTTCTCTTCTTCATTTCGGTTTGCCATCAAGGCAGTGTAGAAAGGAACCTGGCCTTTCACAGTATTTTGGAGGAAGCGATTTCGAACCAGCTTTAATAGGCAGCCGCATTCCTTGTTTTGTCAGGGTTACTAATGCACAACAGTTGAGAAGACTTGGTTCAGTATTTACCTTTTCCTGCCATTCACGGCCGTTACACCCATAGGGGACTGTAGCTCAGGCATCATGAACTGGTTTTATAAATTTAAGACGTTTTACTTAGCTCAGAGAGTAAGCTGCTTACAATTGCCCATTTCCCTTGCAAACGTGACAACAACAAACACTTTAAACACGTATACACTTAATATTCTAAAGTATGATCACGATTTGTTTGTTCCATGTCCTTCGCAAAATGAAGTTCGGATCGAACCAGAATTGGCACAAGAAAACAAGCAACATAATATAGATTATCAGCCCACGGGAAATTTCTAAAGACCATTTTATTTAGGCACTCGCGTTCGTCACCTCCTGTATGCGCTTTTGTATAAGAAAGTTTTATTTGGCCCTAGAGCCCAATACACTTAGCAGTATCTATAATTTCAGTGCTCAAGTTTCCTCAAACTTTCTTAGTAAATTCTAAATTTTTCTCGCGAAATCTGGGCAGAAAAAACAAATTTTGAGTTATTTTGAGTCTTACAGTCGACAGTATGTCATGTCACTAGTATAATAGTCCAAGTCGGAACAACCATAGGAGGATGTAAGTCCGTAGTTTCTGTAACATTCCAAAAGCTGTTTTTATTAACCTTTTTGACGGAAAACGTGAAATTTATGGCTTTATTGAATTGCAAAAACTCAGTGTTGAACTTTTTAGGAGCCAAGTACTACTTTCTTAAAGAGCACTTTCTTATAAAAAGTGGGTGTAGTTTACTGTCTGTCTACAGGCTACTTAAGAATATACTTAATGAGGTCATATTTTAGTATTAATCATTGATTAAAAGTCATGGAGATGGAGGCGCTATATTGCCCAATTTTTAGAAAAGTAGCCAAGTATCTGATCATTTGTCCGATGATTCAGATATCATAAAGCAACATATCACACAGCAACAGATCACACAGCAACAGATCACACAGCAACAGATAACACAGCAGCAGCTCACACAGCAATAGATCACACAGCAACAGATTACACAGCAACAGATAACACAGCAACAGATCACACAGCAACAGATCACACATCAACCGATCACACAGCAACAGATCACACAGCAAAATATCACATAGCAGCAGATCACACAGCAACTGATCACACAGCAACAGATCACACAGCAACAGATCACGCAGCAACAGATCACACGGCAACAGATCACACAGCAACAGATAACACAGCAACAGATAACACAGCAACAGATAACACAGCAACAGATAACACAGCAACAGATCACACAGCAAAATATCACACAGCAGTAGATCACACAGCAACAGATCACACAGCAACAGATCACACAGCAACAGATCACACAGCAACAGATCACACAGCAACAAGATCACACAGCAACAAGATCACACGTTGACGCATCTTCCAGCCCACAATCCGCATATTTCTACAAAAATCTGCATGTCCCTTATGTTAAACAGTCCAAATAATATTGTGTAGAGTTAAGCCCTAATCGTCATCACACTTTTGGTTTGTTTGATCTATTCCAGATGGGGGAATGAATAACTTGCATTCCATTGACCTGTTCCAAGTTAATCATTTCTTATTGGGGTATAACATTATATTCATGCCTACATTCAGTTAAAAACCACTTGGTTTTGGCTTTAGGGCCCATTTGAGGTTGTGTGTTCTTCGTTAATATTTTTCTTAGGCTTTGTCTTCGCAATGGAGAGGAGATTTCCCTCAGGCGTTTTGATCAAGTGGAAGATGATGGACTCTTAATACGATTCAGCTGACTGGCTCGAGGCGCCTCCCTTTGTCCCCAAGTATTTTGAGTGAATGTGTCTGTTTCATTGAATCGAGACAGTATTATGGAAAGTCGCTTCGAATGTAACTACAGTTTGCTTGTTATAGTAGTAAATATTCCTCTGTGTAGCCATTTCCAGAGCTATGTCCCTACTCCCGCTGCTTTTATCTCAGCAGACGTATGGTTTCAAGTAAAAACAGAACACGCTGCCACTGGTGCAGTAGGGAAAGCTAGGCTGATATGAGGAAGAACTGCAGAGCTAGCAATAACTGTTAACCTTGAAAGGACACGCGCTTGAAATTTCTCCTGCGTAGAGCCAAGTCTACGTTTTGGAACTGTGAAAGATTATTTAGCGATGTATTAACTTAAAGTAATCGTGTTGCGCCTTGTCTCGGTAGTTAGGTAATAGCTGGTAGCTCAAATTCTTCAGAACAAAAGATAGCCGCAGGTTAAAACAGTCGAGCGTATGGCTGCACCACGTGGTTTGTAAGCTGCCAGTAGGCACAGTTGGCCCTGGTTTCTTGTGTAAACAATCTTGTTTAAGATGATTAGCTTAAACGTCAGAGAAATAAACAAAATCTACTGCGCATGAGAGCACAAGACAGCATGATGATCTAGACGAGATTCATTTGTTGATGCACGAGAAGACCACCGGTGAGACGAGAAGGACACGGATGCTGAGAATAAGACACGCTAGGGTCAACGTCGGTGGCGAGTTCCTTCTCTCATCATCACAAAGCTAACTTTGTTAGATTTATTAGCAGTGATAGATTGTTACAGACCGCGCTCTATTACAAGGGCACTTTACCAGTCGTCCTGATTCGACACACAAATCCAGATTTAAAGAGAATTGCGCGTGGCCGATATGAATGGGAACCTGCCTGGCTTTTTAAAAGAATTTATCGCTAGATAAAGTTTTAACACCTCGACTGCATGACCCTTTTGTGCCTATCGACTCGAGTGCAAAAGTGATACCTTGTCATGCCTTGTTATTTTAAATTACACTGCCCCAAACAGACTCTCGCTTTGATTCTAATCGTTTTTGTTAGCTACAACACTGTAATTATTAATGACACTACTGAGAGAAAACTCGGACCCCGTTTACAAGATGTCAGTACTATGCCATTAATTTGCGGGATTGGTATAATTTTGACATCAGCTTGGTATCCTTTGCTTTTAGAAAACGCTGTCGTCTTTCACGTTATGAATCATACTGGTCTTACCAGACCTTCACCCTACTTCTGACTGTTCTTGGTAGCTGTAATATTGTGATTATTGGTCCAATTAGAATACTTAAAGGAAAACACAGATCGCGTTTTCACGGTGTCGGTGCGATACCTGTATTGTTACGGTGTAATAGCGCCATGGCATTTTGTGCTTTTATAACAACCAAAGTACACAGGTCTAAAAGCTTGGTTATATTATGTTCTTTTGTAAAATATATTTGTGCTTGCCAAAAAGTATGCTGACATAGGTGGAGGTAAAGTGACCCCATGCGACCACCTGAGCATCGGACCAGGGTCTTCTGACCGCGAACCTACTTTACCTGTAGAAGTAACTAATGTTACTGGTCATTCAACCGCAGTTTTCAGCTTGTTACGTATAGATATCTAGTAGGGAATGCTCGAGGGTGGTCAAACAACAAACCTTTACCATGTTTATATATCATTTCTGATCCCTCTGTCCATTATTTTTGCTATAAGATCAAGGGACTCCTATAGTATTGTTACTCTTTCTATGTTTCGATGCCCGATATTAAAAAGTCTCTGTCCCATTGCACACCTCACCTTTATTTTACTCAAGCTTGACAGTTTTCTTTACTGGTTTGCTTACATCATGTCCCGTTGCTTGTCTTCGATCATTCTTCACCCTGATCGCATGGTTGTTTCTTCTTTTGCCTAGTTTCCCTTCGCTGACTATTCTTCTTTCTTGTACTTATTCTCTTTTCCCCTTCATATTCTCACTTCCCCTGCCGATTCTCACTTCCCCTGCCGATTCTCTCTTCCCCTGCCGATTCTCTTTTCTCCTTCCTATTTTCTTTTCACTGCCTTCTCCCTATTCTCCCTTCTCCTTCCTCCATCACCTTTCACCGTTTATTTGCTTGCTGTCCCTTTCTCTTCTTATCATGCTTGCGCCCCCTTCTCCTCCTGACTATTCTCTGAATTCCTGTCTACTCTCCCTCTTTCTTCTGTTTGCTCTCGCTTCTCCTCATTTCTACTCTCTCTTCTCCAGCTTACTCTATCTTTCGCTGCCTACTCCTTTTATCTTCCATTTCTCTACCAGACATTTTTCCCTCCTTCTGCCTTTTCGAAGCCTTTTTTTAGCACGCGCCACTGTTTGTGTCTCTATCTTGTCTCCTTTACAAGCTTACGATTCTGCAAATTCCCACGGAAAAAGAATGATCCGAAAGTACATTGTCGTATTTTGCTTCTTTTCTACATATAGTGGGTGTGGTGCAGAGCCGGCCTTTGCATTGACCACGTAGACTTAGCAGGATAAAAATCTTTTAGCACTTCATTGAATGTGGAAACATGATGTTCTTTTCTGTTTTCTTTCAGGGTTGTATGAAGTGCAATGTGTTGGCAACTCGAGTTAGAAGACGAATTAAATTATTTCTATTTAGTCTCGGCTGCTGGATACAGAAACACAATCTTCTAACATTTGTCACTGGTTTTATTTTATTATTGGGATTATGTGTCGGATTAAAAAAGGCTAGTGAAGAAACAAACATTGAACGCCTCTGGGTCCAAGGTAAGACATACTACCCAACATGCATGATCCTCTTTGCGGTTTTTGTTGCTTGTGTTTCACTATGTGACATCCTTTCAATGGCGACCCTATTATCTGCTTGACATTGTAAAATTTAACTCACTTGAACCAATCATCGGTGTCACATTGTGCAGTAGAACTCATTTGAACCAATCATCTGCGTAAAATTGTATTGTAAAACTCATTTGAACCAATCATCGGTGTCACATTGTATTATAAAACTAATTTGAACCAATCGTCTGTTTAGCATTGTATAGTGAAACACATGTGAATCCATCGACCCTCTGTGACATTATAAAGTATGTATGTATGTATGTATGTATGTATGTATGTATGTATGTATGTATGTATGTATGTATGTATATAAATAAACTTCAAGACATAAACACTTTTTCACTTTTTAACGTTTCGAATAATTCTTCAGAAAATATATATATTATTCGAACAAATAATATGGGCCTAATATTGTGCCGTTCAGCCCGGGAGCCCCAATCATGAGTGAAATCTTGTGTAATTTCTGACAGCTTTGAGGATCACACATCAAAACGAAAGATAAACCTTCCCGGGGAAGTACGTTATGACAAAATATGGAGCAAACGCTCCCAGGAGCGCTCTATTGTCAGCGGGCGGACCTTTGAGGGAGCGTAAGGGAGAGTCACAGAACATCTTTGACTTGTCGGATGTCAAGCCGGAAATTCGGTGACTAATCAATCGATGTCCTCGTAGTCGTTTGCCACATGAAACAGAGAAGGCTAGCCTGGCCAGTCTTGGTAATGACCACAAGCATAATAGTCATGCTCAGACAGCCTACTGCTAAAGGTCGCTAATCCGACAGATCTTTGTTGGAGACATGGTTGTGGTTGTTGACGTCATTATCGATACTTCAGAGCAAAACCACGCAAGGATACAGTGATGATAGTTGTCCATAGAGATCGCACCATATGCTTGAAAACGGGACAAGCAACCTTGGCGGTGCCACCCAAGAGGTTAATTGTGAAAAATCTACTACGGCTTAGATGGTTTTGAAGCTGGTAAATTTACAAGGTATGAAGTGAATGTTGGTTACCAAGAATGTTTTCCGCCCATAATTGTCCATTCAAAGACAATCAAGCGTTCTAGTACACTGGAAATTTCTTGTCGATATGGTTACTGACCTTTCTTAGGGGACACAAACAGCTGTAATTTGCTAATTGTTAATATAAAATTCTTTAGCTTGAAGCCGTATTCAAATACAGAGTTTGTGCTTAACAAGACCTCAACACCAACAAAGCCTTAACTTTGATGCCAGCATTTTCCAAGAGCATTACGTTTTGGCATGTTTAGAAATTATTGATACAAACATTTAGAATAAAAAGGCTTAACTACGTTAATCTGGAACAGAGTTTTGTCAAACGGCTTTTTAGGTAACAGCTTGTATTTGGTAAATTGTATCGTGCAATATATCATGATATCAACGATACTTTGGTAGTTGAAACTTCATAACTAATCCTCGCGTATGTTTTTATAACGTCTTTCCATCTAGTTTTATGAAGTATTTGACTAAAACCTTCTTCAGGTATGCTTGATTCAAGCATACATGCTTCAAACATTTATACGCTAAACATTTTTACCTGTAATTCTTGCTTTAAATTCTTGCCTTAAATTCTTGTCTCATCTTCTTGTCTCATCTTCTTGTCTCGAAGCCTCAAAAGCTTATAATTCTCGCTTCATATTTCTGGGCAAAATATTCTTGCCTCAGTTTTTCTTGCTTCAAATTCTTACCTCATTTCCTTGGCCCAAACATTGTTTTCACAAACTTATTTGCTTCAAAAATGCTTGCCTTTAATAACATTGGTTGAAACATCCTTGTGTCAAACATTCTTCCTTCATGTTCTTGCTTTATATTCTGACACAAACACTGTTGTCTCTAAAATTACTGTGTCAAACGTCCTTGCTTCAATAAGCCTGGTCAAGTGGCCGAGCATACATCGGTAAATGTCGTTACAAAACTGACATTAGGTTCCTCTTTCAATTCTTGTTGTATAGAACTACTTCGTATTTCTTGCAGTATGTCAAGGCATTACACCTTGTTGGGTTAAATATTTCCCCGCTTGACAAAACGCTGGTCTTAAGACACATACGTTTGTATAAAACGTTAGCACTTACTAATAGGTCCTGAATTGCTGGTAGACAGACCAAATTTTCATATGTATTTTTAATATGGGACGTTATTTATTTATAAAGTGCCATAGTCATATTTGCATCGATTTACGCAAAACGTGTTTTCTCGGGCAAAGTGAACCTTAGTGATACTAGTCGCTTCTTCAATTCAAGTGCTATATTGCTGACATTTAAATAGGTCTAAAATGTCTATGTTGTCTGATAATTGCCAGTAGCAAAAAGCTGGTAGTAGTGATGAAACACTGAAACTCTAAAGCATATTGTTTTTATTGCATTTTTGACATTTTATGGTTTTATTTGCCACCAAGCGGTTTTGACCACAAGCAAACACTTCACTTGATGGTTCCTCTTGAGACAAGGCGACAATGGACCTCCGTTTCACTGACAGCAGTGTACCACAGTAGCTTGTCAAGATTAGAGCTGCCTTCCTTTCAATATTCATCCATTTTGTTATCTTGAATCGCCCTTTCTTGTTCTGGTTGTATCTTTCCTAGTTTTATTGCATAGCCTGACGTTTGTTGGCTTTTCACGTCTTTTGTAAACGAAAGTAAAGGGATACTTTAAACGATAACTGATATCCTTTCTTGTGAACTACACCTTCCCTCGCGTTGACCTTACTTACCCTTCAAACCCAAGTTACCCTTGCTGCTGGTTGCCCTTGCTGCTGGTTGCCCTTGCTGCTGGTTGCCCTTGCTGCTGGTTGCCCTTTCCGCTGGTTGCCCTTGCTGCTGGTTGCCCTTGCTCTTCGCTGCCGTTGCCGTTGATTGTTCTTATCGTTGGTTAGCTTTACCGTTCGTTGTTATTACCATTTGTTGCCATTGCTGTTTGTTGCCATTGCCGTTTGTTGTCATTACGGTTTGTTGCCATTGCCATTTGTTGCCATTGCTGTTTGTTGCCATTGCCGTTTGTTGGCATTACCGTTTGTTGCCATTGCTGTTTGTTGCCATTGCTGTTTGTTGGCATTTCCGTTTGTTCCCCTTCCCGTTTGTTGCCCTTGTCACCCCCATTTTTTCATAACGTGAAGGCTATTTAATGGTCACTCTAAAGGCATAAACACTTTCACTCTTTTTCCTGTCTTTCTGTTATAGCGGGTGGTAGACTACAAAAGGAGTTGGATTACACGGAGAGGTTTCTTGGAGGAAGTGAGTTTACAGCAAGCATCGAAGTATTTATTCAAAAGTATAAATGGGGAAGTCAAAATATCCTGCACGTTGAATCCGTAGAAGAGCATTTAAAGATGATGAAACGGATTGTGGACATGGAAGTCTATGTTCATCAGGAGTAAGTCAGTTGTCACTTTATTGAAGTATCATGATGTTCAATCTGTGATATTTTCTATTTGTAAGTTGTCACTTTATTGAACTATCATGATGTTCAATCTGTGATATTTTCTATTTGTAAGTTGTCACTTTATTGAATTATCATGATGTTCAATCTGTG
>JANTCA010041215.1:0-19581 GCA_024741275.1 Chironex yamaguchii
TTGCATCAATTTTCTTTGGATCGGCCTTTAAGCCTTTGGCAGAGAGAATATGCCCTAAGTACGAAATTTCGGTTGCTTCAAATTGACATTTTTCACGATTGAGTTTCAAACCCAATTTCAAAATTTTAGTTAAGGCATTGTGTAGGCGTTGATTATGAATCTCACATGTTTTGCCACAAATGACTATATCATCTTGGGCGTCGGCAACACCCTCGAGACCTTGCACAATTCTGGATATTTCTCTCTGAAAGATTTCACTAGCTGACTTGATTCCAAATGGAATTTGCCAAAAGGTATATCTGCCAAAGGGTGTATGAAATGCGAGAAATTTGCAACTTCCATCATCAAGACTTAGCTGCCAATATCCTGAAGTAGCATCAAGTTTAGAGAAAAATTTCACATTGCTCATGCAAGAAAAAATATCTTCAGCTGACAGTAACTGATGATGACAACGTTTCACGGCCTTATTTAGGTGTTGGGGATCTAAACATATTCGTAACCGTCCGTTTGGTTTGTCTACAAGTACCAAGTTGGAAACCCAGTCTGTGGGCTCGTCAATCTTACTGACTATGCCTAACTTTCCCATATGATTTAATTCGTCTTTTAACTTAGTCTGGAGTGCAATTGGTACTTTATGGGAAGGTTGAATAACAGAAGAAACTGAGGGGTCGACATCAAAATGAAACTTAGTCAGTAAACATCCTAGATCGCCAAAGCATTCCTTAAACTCATCAATAAGTGATGAGTAAGTATTGACTACAGACTTCTGACACCATGTTATGAATGTTGGGAGAACAGTCAGAGAGAATACAACATCATACATTAAGATCATTCTTGAATAAGAGTCATCCTCAAGAGTGAATTCTAATTTACACACAGGGTACAAGATAGATATGACATTATCAAATACATACAACATGGGAAAGGTAAACTGGACATTACTAAATAAGGTATTGATACAATCACAACAAGATGAAAGCTATGACTAATCAACTCAAATATGTGAACATCTGTGTTTAATACAGTTATCAAATGATTGGGCAAGATTTAATAAAAAGGTGAAATATATTACTGTTCTCAAATGACTTAATTTTGCAATACAGAAAAAGATTTTAATGCACACACAATATTTGGTTTAGTACCTCATATGATATTGTGGCTACATTCTTTGGTTGGTTCTTTCTTTGCCTTCCTTCTTTTAACAGCTCATAAACCTAAAAATAATCAAATCAATTTTATGCAATCTTCACATATTTTCACATATTAATCACTACAATGATTAATACCAGATACAGCATTTGCATTGTAATTTGTTGTACTGTTCTATACTGTATTGCACTGCTCTGTACTAAATGAACTAAATAAGAACTTTATGCAATGCCACATTGTTTTGTGCTATAGTATATCAATCGTCATCATCACCATATATGGCCTAAAATATTAAATCAAATCTTTACAATAGTGGCAAAATAGTTAATGGCATTAACTTAATGCATGCAATGGTTTTGTTAGAAATGTTAATGATACAATATCTAATTACGTTACACTTAAAACATAATATAAGTCAAAAATACACTTAAAGATAAAACATCCATGTTTACCTCAAAATTACTCAGGAAAGCTGCATTTTCATTTATCCTGTTTGTGAAATAGACATAAATAGAAGTAACTGTAAAGAGGTAATTGGAATATTCACTGAGAAGAGAATGGCTTGTAAGTGGGTAGCTGTGGGTTCAATTCGTTAGCAATTGAGCTTCTTTAAATGTAAATCTACAAAGTTTAATATCTATCAAAATAAACCTCTTCCTGTAATTTCAGGGAAATATCTAAAACATTAAAGGGCTTTAAGTATCAGGAAGTTCACACAAGTTGAAATAAAATTTGTTTTCACAGTTTGCCTTATTTTTAGAGCATTGAATGACTATGACCCACAGCTTATGTTCCATTTTATAAAGGAGCAACTCTTGGCATCTGAAAGTGTCACTTTGACATCAGAAAAAATAATGCAAATTTTCGTACACTTTATGATTCAAAGACTAACACTCACCAAGAAAAACATAATATAAAGAAACTAGAAGCACCGAGTCAGTATGATTATTGAAACAACATGGTTTTCACCACAATGATCTCCTTGCTAGTTTATGAAACTATTGTTACCAAACATGGTAATGGGTTATCCTCACAAAGACTTCCTCCCTGGCACTATGAAGGTTTCATCGCTGAAAAATTGATCCAGAATCCAGACTGTGATCAGGACCACCACAGGAAAACTAGTCAGTTCTAAACTAGCCCATTTCAGAACTGTCCAGAAAGTTTCTCAAAACCCATAACTTTTTTAGGTATGATGTTAACAAAAAGGCAGACATGGCAGAAGCAATGACACTAAATATGCAACCTTTCTAAAATGGAATGAAAAGTGAGTGTAACAGGGAAACCCCATGACAGGGATGTTCAATACAGACAATGATCAGTAGAAAATATTGTACACTTACACAATGGTAGCTACAGACCATAGCTGGAGCACTGATTCATTTCTGTGGGAGCCTCATTTCTGTGGGAGCCGTACAGCAGACTAGACAAGAACACAAAAAGACCTACTTAAAGGCGTAATGCTCCACACTCCCATATTTTAAGATTTGCTATTAAATGCATACCTTGATTAAATTTTCTAAACGGCACAGTAAAATAGAGCTATTAAGTTGAGGATACTGTCTATGAAACTCTCAGAATTACTATCGAGTCCTTTTGAATTGGAATTCTACGTGGCAAGATCAATCTTTCTTACACCACTTCATTTGAGATCCGCTTAAACAAAATTTGAAATTTTCCCAACTCGCAGAACAAAATGGAGCAACAAATGCAGAAACCTACTTACACTTCCATTTTGTGTTAATAAACGTAGGTGCTTGCTATGAAAGTTGAGTCCTAAACTAAAGGGAAACCAAGCACATGGTCCAATGATGTCTCCACAATTAAATTGAAAAGGGATCAATAGTTGGTCAACTAAAGCTATAACATTGCATTGTCCGAGTTTTTTATCTTTTCACCTAGCTAATATATTAGTGCATGGTTAAAGAGGCTCATAAACAGATTTGTAGCAGTATCGAATAAATATTCCTCTGGATTAGTTACCAGATCGAGGTCTTGTCCCTCAGCTCCGTAGTTTTGAAAAGTGAAAAAGAGGCTGTTTGTGAGTGCATTGTAAGATAGCTCACAGGTTCACTTGCAGTTGATAAATTATCATTATTAATTCTAGACCATTATTAATGATCCTGAGATCGTTTTGGTCTTAACACGTCGAGACTGTTTTTAGCTCCTTGTAAATCTGCAAAAAATTTTTTGTTTTGATTAATTGAGTAGTCTCAATAATTCCGAGACTGGTGCAAGTGCTTAGTTAAAAATAGTCTCAAGACCTAAAAAAACTAACTCATTTCTATCTCAAGCTGTCATGAGACAATTATCAACTGCATGTGAACCAGGCTTTAAGGACGAAAATTCATAGCATTTCAGGCCTAATACCATATGATAGAACTACACTTTTACAGTACGAATTTGTATAGTCCAATACATTCAACAGAGCTTAGAAACATAAGATATGGTATCTTCACTTGCTAATTGTGGTGTAATAGAAGATTTGAGACATCATTGCATAAAATATAAGATGATTTGGCGGCAAGAACCGAAAAAAACATAACTGCGAGGACAGAGATACTTGATAATAAACCGGTCCGGTCACCCTCGGCGCAACCTACCTTGGATGCTTCTCAGTTAATGACTGAACCAAGAGATGCAGCGGCCGAGCCACTAGTATTTTTGTTTTAGTCCTGACAACACAGCATCAGGTTTTATGTATTATATTGTCTTAAAATACAACATTACATATTAATAAGGGCGTTTTTCCAAACTAAGGCCGTTGTTTCCCAGAGCTGCAGAGGGGCATTTCGCAAAGCAAAAAGGGCGTGGTTAAGTTTTTTTTCAGACTTCCTCTACACTCTTACTCACCACCCTCCCAATGATGGGTGGCACCACAGCTACTTAAATGACAAGTCAAAAAGAGTTTTGTTTTTTCACACCACGCTTTCTTGATTCTACTAGACAGTTAGATAATTTAAATGTCAGTCTATATCAACCCAGTTGAAATCATGTGGGGAGTTCATCACGCTTTAAATGCTGTAAATTTTATCTGAGCTTTTTAACGTTTCGAGAGTTCCTCCTCCTCCGTCATGACATGGATTGAGATGTCCTTAGAGGGTTCACCAAATCGTCTTGTTGTTTTGTTAGCGATTACATTTCCAATAAGACTTTAAGATACGTGGTTTGCGTGATTGCTGTTCTGCACGGCGTAAATTATTTTTTATTTTTCTGGCTGCGAGGTTGATGTCCCTGTAAATAATTTTGTTTTGCCTGTCGAAAGTATGATTGTAAGTCCAGCCCTGTTAGCAATTTCATGTCTCTTGGCTTACCCCCTTGGATAATTGTTGGCATTCTAAAATTCATTGTGAAGTCGAACTCAAATCTTTTCACCAAGAGAGCATGCATGAGCATACTACGTTCCCTACTCAGCTTATATTACTATCTTTACCACCTGCGTACTAGAGTTAAACAGGTCACTGGAAACTGAGCAATAACGGGAAAGCACAAAATACAAAGGAAAGGTATTATTCATAATTCAATTTATGTTTGGCTGTCGTCTTGAATGCTGTCACTTGAAACTATGTTTTCTTCCAAGGTTTAGTTCTTGAAAACGGCAGACATTCATATGCAGTCAATTCATTTATCATGTAACAGTGAAGTCTGTTCTAATTGATATACCGCATTGCTCAAAATGAGCACAAGTATATTTGAACGCGTTGAAACGCATTCGGGAGTGATTCCAAAGGTGCAAAGTTGTATAGATTAATAGCATTTTACCTAGGTTGTTGCTTTCTACTCCTATTAGAAGCCCTGTATTCTTGTTTTCATAACTTTTTTCTCTTAAAATAATTTAATGGAAACATGAGTATCAAATTCATCTTTAGTTTTTGCTTTCCGTTTGGTAAGCAAGACTCTTTTGATTATGAAAACTCATGCGATCACAGATTAAAACGAATGGTAAACGTAGTTTCTCAGGTGCGCTATAATTGACGAAAATCGAAAACCTCCGAAGATTACAATGGGCATAAAATTAACACGAATGAAAATGAAAGTTAAGATAATAGAAAGTGTTGGTCACGCTATAGAATACGGAATTGTAGACAATGACAGGAAGGGGATTAAAGGTCAGGAAGATCTCATGGGTTCGACTTTAAAGTTTGGCAAATTTACATTGTAAATCATGAAAACAATCGACGAATAATCACCTCAGGCCATACGAGGAGTACCAATGAAGTGAATTAGACAGCAAAACAAATAAGGATGCCTTTTAAGTGCCTTTAACTCCCCTATTCGTCAGTGCTATGATGTTCAAACCATTTTCTTACGATTATCACGCGTAAATTCTGTATCATCCATACAGGCAAATTACAGTAAGGATATTGACAATATGAAAAATTCAAATAAGCAATCGTAACCATGAGATAAATTCTTTTAAAATAGCAGGACAGTTCAAAATAAAAAATCCTTGGCATAGCCTTTTTCTATCTCTACTCTCTCTTGGGATTCATCACGACGGTAAGGAAGCGGGCGAGTTTATTTCAAATATACGAAGTGGTAATAACAGACTAGAAAGAGAAACTCTGAGCAAAATCAGGGAGCATGACATTGAGAACAATTGATTTATTCAAATGATTTGAATCTATGTGCAATGAACATAACATCAGTTATGACTTAAATGACACTAGAAATTGTGATTCACACCTAATGTGACAGGCAACATGGAAACGAGCAAATTCACTCGAACGTTTCATTGAATGTTCCTCGGCAAAAATAATCGAAGTTCACCTAGTGCTAGAGAGACGGCTGTGGACAACGGCAGCAGCTCATTTTTTTCAGCATGGAAGAAGCAACTCCATGAAATTGTCACTCAATCATGTGGAACCAAATTCCTTCATCCATTCCTCATATTTTTTTATGTCTGCCTCTGATACAGACTTTGAAACTTTTCTCAGAGCCATCCGAAAGTCCTCCATAGTCACAGGCAAATCCAATTCTTCTTTTGGTAAATTCTTTATCTCTTCTGGGGTAAGCCCCATAATACGACGGCGCATAACCATCATTGATGCATCCCTAGACAAGAACAACAACAACAAACAGTAAATAAGGTAAAATTACCCTTTTGTCGAGTGATCCCTACTAAGGAAAATACTCTGTATCTATTCTGGCCAAAAAATACTTTGAAGTATTTAAGTCTCGTGTTGCAAATGGTTTCTGATTTCAACTGAATTTCATTTCAAGTTGCTTCTACGTTCTTAACAAACAAAATTGTACAAATTAGGTCCCTTCAAGGTTAAAATTACTTTTTCATTCCTCAAATCATTCTGCAATATGCTTAGATTGTAATCACAACACAGTTAGACGAAACGTGCTCGATTTTGAAAGTAATGGCGTTCAAAATACAAATAAAACTGGACCGGATTCAGTAATGTCACGTAGGTAACGGAGTATCAAGCCACATAATAACATTAAATGAAAACACAAAAATTAAATTATGAGATAACCACTACCTAATTTCTCACATTGTTCCTTCTTGTTATGCTAATCGAGAATCGCAGCATTTTCATCTATGCCACCTCTAGTTTCTTTACATGGTTTTTGGTCAGCGGCATAGTTTCCATTCCATAAAGCATAGCTGGTAGTACACATATATTTGTACATTGTTCCCTTCACTTTTCCAGACATATTCCTATCATATATTACTCCTGTCACTTTCCTCAACCCATTCCATCCTACTTAAATTCTTTTCTTAATTTCTGTCTCACTCCCTAGGTACTCAAAGCTGTCTACTTTGTTTATCACTACTCCTTTGATCACGGCACTTCCTCCATCCACTTGCTCTTCATTCATGTACAAATATTCAATCCTACTCCTGCTCACTCTAATCATTCACATCTGTTGCATGTCTCCATCTCTCAAGTTCCTCTTCTACCTTATCCCTCTCCCTCTTCGCTACACAGGACAATATCGTCCACAAACATCACGTTCCACTGAGGCCTCTTACATACATCGGTTGTTAAGCAACCCATCAAAATGTTAAAGACGAAAGGGACTCAGTGCTGGCCTTTGATGTAGCCCAACTTCTACCCTAAACCCTTCTGTCACTCCTGTTGCGCATCGAACTGTTGCTAAGCACCTCTCACACATGTCTTGAACTGCTCCTACGAATATCGCAGGAAGATGTACCTCTCTCATGCAACGCCAAAGCTCCTCTAGGCACCCTGTCGTATGCTTTCTCAAGATCGATGAAAATGCAATGCAGCTCTTTCTTGTCGAAAAAAAGTACATAATTGCAATTTCCATGCAGTGAGCAAAACTGAATACTTTCTGACCTTCAGCATTTCTAGTACCAAGGCCATTTCTTCCCACCACCTTTCCCTCATTCTTCTTCCCTGTACCAATATGCAAATTGAAGTTCTCTCCAATCACCAGCTTCTCCTCCCTTGGCAACCCCTCTACTACATCTTCAATCTTCTGCCAGAATTCCTCCTTCTCATCCTCACCACAACCTAACTGGAGTGCATAAGCACTGACCACATTTACCACAAAACCTCGTAGATTTAGAGATATGATACTGTGTGTCTTCCTCTTCACCTCCAAAACTTCGTAAGTGTGGTCTAGTTTGACCACAACACATGTTCCATTTCTAGTTCCATCGATTCCGTAGTAGTACAGCTTGTATACTTCCCATAGGTCCGTAACTTTGCTTGACATCCTCCTAGTTTCTTTTACTCACAACACGTTCAGCGTCCCCTTCTGCATCATATCCACCAACTCTCTACTCTTACCCGTCATCGTTTCCAATCCCCCCTTTCTCCCCACCTCTCCTCAGTCTTGGTTGACCAGCAGTCGCATAGTTTCCACCGTCTCTCTCCTGGTCTGCAGCAGCGATGGTGGCCGTTGTTGACCTGGGCATAGACCAATCCTCAGTTTTATGGCTGGATGCTCCTTCTATCGCCAACCTCTTCACACGACAAGCAGAAAATACGTTGGGTCTGTTTTATCCTGGAGTCCACAGATATGATACAATTAAACTAAGAAACACAGACTAGAGAAACTATAAGTACCACATTCCCCATCATACTCGAAAGGAAAGTAATCCGAAACTTTCCATGTTTAACTGAAAACGAATAGTACCTGCAAACATTAGTTATATCCGCTCCACTGTATCCCTCCATTTCCTTGGCAACAACGGTCAAATCAACATCTTCGGCACATTTCACATCACGAAGATTTATCTTCAGCAGCTCTTCTCGTCCTACAGCTGGAAGATAAATGTTTTAACACATTTAGTCGAAAAAGCTGATGCTGTAACACTATATGAAAAATAACCCACCAGCTATTATCGATCACAAAATCTTATTTCTTTGAACAACGTCGAGACTTTATTCTTGCCAAGTAAAAGAACATTTTCCAGACAAACTCCGAAATATTAACAATTAGGTAACCCCAAACTCTGTAGTAAGACAGACGTCATTTTTAAGTGCTTTCTGTACCGTTTAAAGGTAGACTACAGTCTTAAAGACAACAATCGTACTGGAAAGACGTGGCCTCTTTCTCGTTCCTCGTGATCAGACTACGAATGCCAATCGGATATAGATATCAAGCAAGCAAATGATAGGCCCAGAAACAGCATTTCAAGTCCTAAAAATGAAATAGTGTATTACTTTTAGGCTTACTGATTTCTTACACTTAAGGACGAAAACCAAAAATATGTCTTTAAATAACTTAAAAATACGCTGCAAAACTTACTAAAAAGTAATGTTTTCAAAGTCTATTTCTCTAAGCGGATAGAGGCTAAACTATGAAACACTATTGAGTAAAAGGGACAAATTAACTCTAAATAAATTACTTTCTACAAACCAATAAGTACACGCGCTTAAAACACACACAAAAAGTTCCTCACCCGAGGGTAGTGGAATGTATATTCTCTTCTCCAATCTACGTCTTAAAGCTTCGTCGATATCCCATGGAAAGTTGGTTGCAGCAAGAACCATTACAACCTTGGAGGCATCTTCTTCAGACGTGTTACCAGATACACCTGAAGATAATGGTTATACAAGCTACACAAGGCCACTGTATAGATTCATGTGCACCATAAACTATCTTCACTGAAACAAAAGGTCACGTTGCAATTTGTATCACAGACACCATTATGTTGGATGTCGACTGGCATTTCAATCTGTAACACAGTCCATTACAATCAAAATGTTCCTTAGCCTCCAAAAGTCAAGAATAAGTAATACTCAAAAAGTTTCGACGTCTATTCAACTGAACAGCAAAAAACTGATGTAGAAGTCTGTTTTAAGACATAAAAATGCAACGTTACCTTTTTCATCTTTTTTTGACGTAAAAGCAATAGCAAGACACTACTCCGCCAGAGCAAATCTGCGATAATTACAACTACTACGCATTGGCTATGCATTCACAAGAGAGGACAATTATTTTTAAAAAGGTATATCTTTAACAAAGCTTTCAAGTTGTCAAAACTATCTGGTTTGTCAATCGCATGTAAGGCCTGGCCACTAAGTCACAGGGCATAGAAGCAACAGTTTAACACGATCTTGCTATCAGTGTGAGAAGTTACTTGTGCCTAAATACGTTGATTACTCACCATCCATCTGAATCAAAAGTTCAGATTTAACTCGTCGGCTTGCTTCATGCTCACTATCACTGCCTCGCTTTGAGCAAATGGAGTCAATTTCGTCAACAAAGATAGTGCTAGGTGCGTAGAACCGAGCCTATAAAACCCAAAATGAGTATACTACACGTGAATTCGAAATTCTCTAAAAGATGAAGGTATTTTGTCTTGCATGCTAGAAGGCCGATATTTTTCGTACTAATTATCTAACAGTGATATTAATTAAAAGAAAATTGATATTAAACACATTATATGACGACCTTGTAAAAGCAACTAAATTTACTTCCCCAATAAAAATTCTTGCCAGTAAACACAAAAAACAATACGTAATACGAAATGTTTCCAAGCAACCATAACTTTGGACTCTTGTAGAAAAAATTGCATTGTCTATTATAGGTGGAGTATCGCAGTCACAGACCACTTGTTCACCTGACCGCTGGTCGTACGTCCGTGTTTCAGTAATTTGCTTCGGGCTTCTTAGCTCATCAGAGATGCTAGGTCTGCTACCTAGACATTTTTCTTTCACACCTTGACTACAAAAAGACACATGATAGGTAATTTACCTCTCCACTTGATCAATTTGTGGCAAGGGCTATAGATAAACAATAAAACATGGAACATTGTAAAAATACACTAGACTTTAAAAGTTCATACATATGAGGTCAGATTACGTTACAGTGACATGATCTCTTTTCAACATGAAATCTACGATCTTGAAGACAACACGAAAATTCAATTTTATGGAACATTTCACAATAATAACGACTTACCATTTCGAACAACAACCGAACAAGTTTTTCAGACTCTCCCCTGTATTTCGAAGTTAAAGTGGATGAAGACACGTTGAAGAATGTAGTTCCACATTCTGTTGCAACAGCTTTAGCCAGCAAAGTCTTGCCAGTTCCAGGAGGACCAACCATGAGGACACCCTATAAAATTAATTAAAGCACAAGAATGACATCTTTAGCAGAAACCCCTAGAGTTACTTTCGTATAGCAATCCAATAATAAAGCGTATTGTACATACGCTTCAAATCTCTGTGACGTACAATGATTCGACAGTGCAGGCATCTACATTGTGGGTGCTTTCTCCACAATTAGTTTACCTACTGAGAATTCCTCCACAGTTCTGCACTGAACTAAACATAGCCTATAACCAATACACGTAGTGCAACTCTGGTTACCTTCAACTGTCAATATTTCTACCCGCGGTCTCTGGATCCAAGCTCCTATGCTCTCCGACACTTGATCACGAACGCAACACAAAGAAATAAAAATGTTATATATATTTTGGAAATTGAACAAGAAAAAATAGTCTTAAAATACTTAAGTAAAATAAAATAAAATAAAATACTTAAGTGACACGTTACCTTCCAGGGTCTGCGAATCCCTTTAAAAAATTCAGGCATCCACAACGGAAGGACAACAGCTTCATTGAGTAACTTTTTCGCTTCATGAAGCTCAGCAATATCATTCCTACGCGAATGTTAATGAAATGAGTAGTGGTCAAGATGTCAAGAAAAGAAACTTCACCCAAAACCACAAAATTAAGTCTTTACTAAACTTGGTAGGTTTCGTACTATCTTTTGTACCTCTTTTCCCCAAGTATCATTTATGAAAACAATTGAATACCAATATACCTAGCATTCAAGATAGGACTATGATCATGATACAAATTCAAATTACACAAACTTGTGCACGCACGTATTCCTAGGAAATAACAGAAGATGGACAAGTCCTTACCAATGAACATTGGGGTTTTTCTGCACGATGTCCCTCTCTAGTGATTCCACAAGATCTTTGTCGTAGCCAGAAGGATCAAACTTTTTCTCATCATCTCCTTGCTGCTTTTCAGGCTGTAAACATGTAACAATAAGGTTGTTAATAGTGTATGTACAAAATAATTAATAACACCATGGATCTCAGAAAAGCAAAGCGAGTTAGATTTTAACATTACATAATCTGCCAAAATAAAATGAAATTTAAATTTCAACACAGAAAATTTTATCTACCAGCAGATTTGCAGAAAAGTAAAAAATTTTACAGCACTGAATGTGATATACAACAACAAAATAGCTGTCTATACTACTGCAAAAATAGCAGGGTGTTTAACAGGACGTTTCTTTGCATCGCAACTGTTATCAATAGCTGTGAATAATCAGAAAACTAATAATAATGTGATAATTTTGGCCAGATGTAGTTTTTGCTTAGCAGGCATCTATTAAGTATGATGTAAGCACATTGAGCTATACAGAAATCCTGACTGATGTTAGTTGGCAAAGAGTTTAATAACAGCTTCCTTGTTCTGCTGCTACATTGTGGGTCACAGCTACCATCATAGCCATTTGTGCTCTGCTGTATCAAAGTTGCTAGGGTGCATGTAACAGACTGATAAAAAATTAGTAACTGCTTTTACAATTAGATAAATTTAATAATAAATTATTGACAACAATTGAGAAATAAATTTACCAAAATGTCATTACTTAGATTGACAATACTAATAATGGCCGAATGATTCTTGATGCCAAAGCATATTTTCTAATCAACTTTTGAACCAAAGCATGATCACTTGAGGAAGACCAAACAAAACCCAGGCCACAACTTTACAGAAAGCTTCTGGAACTAAGAAGTTGGACTGGTTGCATGCAAGTGAGACAAAATTATTCATTTATTCATTTATTCATTCATTCATTTATTCACTCATTGATTCATTCATTTATTGCAGGCCTGTTTGTCTACTATTCACCTTTTGGTTTCAAGGAACCTGAAATGCATGACCTTTGCTAACCATGGACTTCTGACTAGACTGTGCAGTCAATCAAATACGATTTTGATCTATCCACTAAATGGATGGATACATGTATATAAAAAGGGAAAATAATATGCAATACCTGGTTTGACTCCTTAGCTTTTGGTCGTCCAGCATCAACTTTAGCCTTGACCCCAGCTCCTGGTCTATTACTAGGACCTTTCTTCTGGTGACCACCTTTTGCCTTTGATGGTCCCTGTCCCCTTTGTCCAGGTTTAGAATATGAGGGTGTATTGTCATCATTTCTTCGCACAACAGGCCTAGGTGCAGGTCTCAGGGGCCTGGAGATAATAAACATGAACAATACTTGTTGGACATAACAGGATGTGCAGTGCATTATATATGTTATTATACATTGTGTATTTGAATCCTTATTTGAAGTAGTCTTATGGACATATCACTAAACATACGATCACATTCAATCCTCACACATTTAGAAGAAATACTGGAAATAAGGAAAGCAATAAAGAAACAAACAACAAAAAGAAGAAAACTCCACTGTAATCTGGTATAAGGTACATGAAGATTAAAATAAATCACAGGATTTCCATATGAAGTTCTGTCAACAGACAATTGCCATACAAAAATCACATAGGAAGCAACAAAACCTCACAAAATATGAGTAACAGTAACATCGTCATAGGACTATTTTACAATGGGTCCCATGTTGGCCATCCTCCTGGCAATAATCTTTCATCAAGCACATGTGTAATTTGCTCCAGAAAATTTACATTACATAACACAAGCTATTATACCCATACAACCAGTGGAATCATAAAATTGAATGACAAAATATTGCTAGCCAAGGTATTACCTATATGATGTACAAAATAATAAAATGCTTTCAAGGTTGTTGTAGTAAAGAAAGTTCAGATATGAAATGACTAAACTGTAGCTGGAAGCATGTCCTCAGAGACAGCTCTAATTTTCTTTACACTAAATAGCACTTTAATCAAACCTTGAGAAATATCTACGGAAACCATGGTAAACAGTACATTGAGTCAGATATACCTTTCAACTGGTGTTGGTGGAGGCCAAACATCAGGATCCCTGGTTGGAACTTCTACTGGATCTCGATGTCTTATTGGAGTTGCTAGATTGAATGTGTCCCTTTTAAAACTTGCCAGAGTTTGACTAATATCCTTTACATATTCATACTCCTGTGCTATTTCTTGTCTAGCCTGAAATATACATAAAATACCACTGTGAGTCTCAATGTGCCACATTATACAACCTACACATTTGACAGCAGAACAAATTATGTGTGACGAAGCAGGATTACTTCCTTAAGTGTTCCATCACTGCTTCTTTTCCTGTCCACTTAGGTGTCAATTTTATGCTCATTTGTATGTCTTTACAAGCCAGCTTTTCAAATTCTATCTTATCTCAAACTCAATTTAATTCTGTTTTTGTCTATTTACTTTACCTTAAACTCTTATATGCTACATTACACTGTGTGGGTTTAACTGTAGGTTAGTTATTGCCAATTTTATTTACAGTTTCTGAGGCAAAGATTGGAGAAAACTGGGACAAACTCCATTGCCAAGATCTTGTGAACTAATAATATTAAATATACACCGTGAGTTGTCCGCCACATATGAAAAAATATATCTCTACCACCATTTTAAACTAAACTACATAAAAATCCAACATATGAGCTACAATGTCAGCATTCATTTGCTATGTGATAATCATTTGCTATGTGTATGGCAAACCAGGTTGAGTCAGTTTTATACCAGCAAGGGCAAGCTAACATTAACAAAGACAAATGTGATACTGTGATAGTAAAGAACTATTGAATCATTGAACTGTTGAACAATTAAAATAAATGTTAGACTTAGTTTAGGGAGTTTGTTATTATTGGGTATTGCAAAAACTTTGTTCTTTGTGAATGTGAATGTGAATCCTGGAACAAACATTTTTATCCTACAGACTTCGATAAAAGTTGTGTATTCTTCATGTATGGCAGAGGGTTATTGCAAGATTTATTGGGTGTTACTGAAGTTGTTGCTTTTATCAGTACTATAACTTTTCTACAGCTCCATCGTGCCTACTGCGCTGGTTCAGTATCCCTAAAAAGTTTATGAAACGACACACCAGGCATTGAAATGATGGACTCTTGCTCCAAATAGCCCCAAAGAAGACCAAGACTTGCTAGCATTTCCTGGATTATATTGCAATAAATTGCAGTCCAGGAGCAGTGTGCCACAAATGGTCTTCATCCTATTCTAAGCTGGCCTTCCCCACCAGAGATCACCAATTGGAGTCCAGAAGATGCTTTATCATAACAAAAACAAACCAAATTTTGTAAGGCATCACAAATCATACTTTTCCATGGTAATTCATATTAATGTTTTGAATAACATATGCCTGTTAAAAGTATTAATTAACTTCACTACAAAAGAAGAGATGTTCAACACAAGACATTTAACAACAGATAATACCAGATGGCATTCTTAAGTTAATTTACAATCATCACCAACACACCTATCCTACGTGTTTAAAGACATAGTATCAAAACAATCTCTGGCAAACTGTACCACTCAACATGATCATGTAACATAGAATACAGATGTTTGTTCAAATGTTAATCATAACTCTCTTCAAGTGTGATAAATCAAGAGTTAAACAAAACACACAAACTTTGAAAGGATTTATATCAAAAATGTTTCCAAATTTGGCATGAAAATCATACATGAACTAAAAATGCATAAAATGATTGATGAATAAACTTATTGCACATATTTACATTACAATGTATGGAGACATCTTTGAAAAATAATAAAAGTGGAAATATAAAATTGATTTTGACATAAGAAAAATTGATCAAACAAGCACACAGACTGAAGAATTGTGAATGTTCTTGATACCATGAAACACATTGATCTAAAAAATTATTTCAAATACATTAATGCAAACAAAGACCTATTTAGCACATTTATCCCTCAAAAATAAGCTCATAAGACAACACTTTACTTACCACTTGCCACTTTTGTCTCCTTAATGGATCTTTAATCTGCACCATCATTCTTTGAATCTGCTGAATAACTCCTTGGTAATAGACCAAAGATGTATCATAATTGCCAAGTAGTGCATTTTCTCTTGCCATTTGGGCATTGTCCAAAATATCAACTATTGATGATGACAATGACATGATAGGGTTTGTATGCCTTTTTTCGATACCTGTGAAATAAGTTGAATGGCTGTTATATTCGTCATAATAAATATAATAACTACCTGGTATGTAACAGAGGATCTCTTTATTTCTTTTTAACTCTTAGAAATATTATACACTCATAGAAAAGATCTTGTTTTACAAAGAGACACAAATACTAGTTATTATGTAGTTATCACTATTGATTGGCCAACTCTTCACTGGATCTTTTCTGCTCTTTTGTTTTGCACAACTGTCTTTCTCCCCACACACTACAACAAGCAAATTTTGTTTACATATTTTAACAACCAATTTTTGTAAAATATTTCACAAATAGAGCAAGTAATGCAAGTGGTTTTAGCGTTTAGTAGAAATAGACAAAGCATATAGTAAAAGTTCATTTATTGAGGCTAAGACTTGCGAATTTCTTATCGCTTGGGTTGAGTACTGAAAATTTATTAATCAACTTTGATCTCCCTGCTAAGGATTTTGAGTATTCATATTTGGTCTTTAGTTAAGGAAGTTTCATTACTGAGCCTAAAAGTGCATGTAGAAACAAATACAAAAGTTAAACTTTAAGCCAAAATATTAACAATTCATGAATGGGCCAAGATTTGGTTCACGTTTACTTACGAAGTTGTTAGTTCTGTTTGAAGTGATTTTACAGGAAATATCAGGCATTTTAAACCATTTTAAAGGTTTGTCAGCATGAGTGTTAACTACGAGTCCCAGCCGAGGACAAGTTGACATGTGAATGCTGATCACTTTCCGGATCCTTTCTATCTTGAGAGGTGGTAAATATTTTGTTTGATCATTGTAATGAAGGAATCCTGGCACACGGATTTTCTGGCATTTTTGGTTTTGTCAATCAAAACAGTCACATCAGGAGCTGGACAGACGCTTTTGCCATACATTGGGTGTACTGGCAGCAACAGATTCTTTGAATGCCAGCAAAGAAACCTATCTTGATTACATGACCAGTTTGCCTCTCACAGGGAAATTTGCACAATGCACTGCTGTCGATAGGCAGACACTCAAGCCTGAATTTCAGTGACCCAAAATAGTCATTGAATCTGGAAAGGCGATCTATTTGGAATTTTATCCAAAATTAACTAAACTTTTACAGATATCAAAAACAATCCCTGTAGGCACTGCTACTATAGAAAGGAGCTTCAGTGCAATGAATTGAATTTTATCCATGCTCGGGATTCATTAAATTCATCTAGAGCTACCGACTTGATGCTTCTTTCGATGAACAAAGATATCCTCAAATCTCTTGATTTCGATGATGTTCTCAACCACTGGGCTCAGCAAAAGAAAAGAGCAGTTCCTTTCTCTTAACTTGCGCGAGTATACTGTGTGAACCCGAATTTTGTGGCTCAAGACAAGGAACTATTTCACTGCTACTATAACTGACATTTGTTCTGTTAATGTCCATGTTCTTAAATACTGTAATGCATTGCATATAAGGCAAAAATATTGTTTTGTTTCCTTAAAAGAATACAGAAATTTTTATAGAAAGCAAAAACAACGACATGTGGAGTTATTCTGGCTCTTTTAAAACTGGATTGGAAACTTTTAATCTGAAATTATTGGGGGGCAGCCAGCAAGAAGAAAGAAAAACTCAGGGTGTTTACAGAGACATTGCGGAAAATGATTTGGAAAGTCTCAAATGTACTAAATAAACTCTGCAAATTTCTGTTCTCTTGACAACCTGTATGCGGAACGAGTGAGGACTTGAACCAGAGTGTTACTGTCAACAACTTCAGAAACAACAAAACATCAAAAAGTGTAAATTATTGACGATTGTTCAAAATATGGAGCGTTGAAAGAAATAGCTTGTCTCAGGTGCAAAGTGGACCCAGCTGCAAAAGGAGGCATGGGAGGAACAGTTCCAATGTGGAAAAATTGGTCAATAGGGGAAATAGGTCAACTGGGTTTTCTGTTACGTTATCAAGGTGTACAGAGCTAACTTTCAATTCACAAAGACATAAGCTCTTCATCTTGTACAGCTCCTAATTTTATCAGGGAATAAAATTAAATGTAAGTAACTGTGAGGCAGCCCGTATATGTAATGTACCAAATCAGCAATACACAAGGTACACATCATCGATTCAATAACAAATGTTTTAATATCTTCGTGTGATTTTATCAGAATAACAGGCATTTGAACAGGGTAAATGTTGACAGTATCATGTCTCACTGTTATGATAGTGAAACTGACATTAGTGATGTCGAGGGTGTTGAACACTGTACAAAATGAATCTGGATGCCAAGTTATCTGCATCAATCATCACATTAATCTGGTAGGTATTGGCACTGTGGCCAAACTTAAAGACAACGAAAACTATTTCGATCAAGTTCCCATAATTTACGGATTCTTTACAAAAACGTACAAGCAGTCTCGCTGCCAGCAGGTAATCAGACCTGGTTGGCGAGACTGTCTTAACAACAGGTTAACATTGATTAGTCTATCAGTGGTATCTTCCTGCGACGCATAAGGGATTCGGAGTTCATTATCTTCACTAAAAACCACAGAAATCACCCACTTACAAATTTTCAAACCAACAGAGGAATGCTTTCGCCATAAAATTTGTCATCATTAAACATTTGAGTTATTCCCTAAATTTAAAAATGATGTTCTGGGTGTGACAAGTTCGATAGAAGTATAAAATTGTTATCAAGTTGCTTACCTTCTAAGTCAATTGGTATAACTGTCTACCCAAAACGTCGATGCTTTTAACAAAATGCCCAATTTTAAAGCAAGTATCTCCACATTAACATAATGCCTCCAAAATCTGATGTTTACAAGACGAGTTTGTTCTAACCACACAGGGACCCAGTGCTCAGTTACTCAATACTTCACATCCAAGTATGACTAAGTGAAGACGGGAGGACACAAAAAACGAAACAATTTAAATACAGTAGATCAGAAATAAAGTAAAAATAGTCAACTTTATTTGACAGATCAAGGAGAACTATTCACAGTTTCCCAGGCAACAATTCCCAGTGACAACCCGCAAATATGTTAGCACACAATCATTGAAGTCGGAGAGGGCGGCACGATGGGCACGCGCCCCTGCTGCCTTTTCTTATGTGGGTAAAATGCGACAATTGAAGACAACTTATGGTGCTACGTGATGTAATACCGGCTTCTCCCCATATTGATGATGCAAATGACTGGCAATCACAACTTCCAGATAAGAATTATACGATTCAAATCAGTCGACATGAAGGAATAGCTAAAAAATGTCGGAAATAGACATGATCGTCTTTCGTTGAAACATGTTTGACAGCATTTTAAGCCACTCTAAAGGGCGTGGCAGCTCAAAATTTTCCTGGGCAGTACCCCATGACCATCCAGGTTATTTGTATCATTTCCTCTGTTTTCGGTTTCGATTACTCTTTCATTCCTGGCAGCCCTCTCCGCCTCCTTGCCCTACCAGCGCTTAGGTGACTGCACACAATGCGGACGCAGAGTCCTAAGGAATAAATGTCTATGGGCAAAGTACGTCCCCCGTCTCCTTCACCCGATCACACTCGGATTGAAATATGGAGTAACAGAGCACTGGCCCCCTGTGCGGTAAATTCCGTCCACCGATCTCAAAAGGTCCATGTGAGTGATTGGTAGCACCATAGATATAAGCATGGGCAGGAATTTATGTGGTAAAATAATTTGAAAATATGTATTTATTATTGCCTAAATACTTGAGCAATCTTTTTGTGGTACAAAACTTGAAAATCGCCATGAAAATTGCCGACATTGCGCCAAAATCATACTTAAAAGCTTTTCTCGTCTGACACTCCTCAGAGTATGAAACGTCAGAAAGGAAAGTATATGTATATG
>JANTCA010041226.1:0-19580 GCA_024741275.1 Chironex yamaguchii
TTAGACGATAGTCTAATAATTACAAACTCAGGATTTCGAAATCAATGTTTATTAACCCTAAATAATGACTAATACAACTGGAAAGACTAACGCTTTTATAGCTTTTGAAACTTGTCTAGAAAATTCGGAAAGGGAACCTTCTAGACAGTTCTCTACATACATGCAGGAGTGCACGTTTACTTTTAAGTTATTTGATGACAGGTGCACACCGTGACACCTTAGTTGGTTGAAAACGCAGTTTTGCACTTATTGTCTTCCTCCAGTTTGATTTGGTGATACCTACAAGCTAAATCGAATGTAGAAAAATATTGGGAATTTCCGAGGTAGCTAAGAATGTCATCGATAACCTGATGTGAGAATTTATGTTTTTCAGTAACACTATTTAACTTGATATAGTTCACGACAAATCGCTACTTGCCATTTTTGTTTTTCATTAGGAAAAATGGGCTTCCCCAAGGTGATTCGGATTTACGAACAATCCCAGCTGAAACAATGTCTGCTGATTCTTCTCTCATGGAATGAGGAATGCGATATGGCTTTTGGTAAATAGGGGACCTGTGGTAGGAATAGAATGTTTACCCGTGTTGCATTTGCCCAAATCGGAGCTCCCAGCTGAAGATTGATGCCTGAACTCTTTCCATAAACCTTGCATTTCAGTTCTCTGTTCAGACGTCAATTGCTCACCAAACTGTTCCGGGTTTGGCTCTGGCAGTTCTGCGACCACGTTCAAAGCACATTTGCAGTGAATAGAAATTCTGAAGCTTTTCATACCATCGAATCCCAATAATAAAGCATGAGGAGAATCGTTAAAGACAGCAAACGGAAGCAATATGGAGCAATTGTCTTGCAGGTCTGGATTATTCATAATGTATTTATAAGCATATTTTTGACCATTAGCCAAGCGACAAGATTAGCAAACCCCACCAAACTGTCCTGTGGCAGAAACTGATGGCATATTTGAGCCCCACATTTTTGAACTGTGGGCAATGACCGAACTCCATTAGCTCCACAATTCTTGGTCGGATGAGCTGATCAATCGAATTTCCGGTTAAGATTGGTTATCTTCCTCAACTGCCTTCAAACTCCACGATATTACCACCGAACGCAAATTGCATGCAAGATTGCAATGGTTTAGTGGAAGGGGCCAAATCAATATCCTTAATTGCTGTAGAACCGAATCGTAAGTGGACTGGCCATCAATTTTCACAAGATTTCCCAGCTTTGCCACCACATATTTCCAAGTTTTCAATTTCTTTTCATTATTGAGTCCGATCAGATCAACAACAGCCTTGTATTCTTCCAACCAGCTATCTACGTCTTCCACTTTACTGCATGTAGGTATCAGATGCACATATTCCATGATGAAAAAGTGGAATGTGCCAATGTTACTACGAGCACTTGATAGAGATGTAAATGTAATTAATCACAACTCAACACATACAGCAGCGCGAATCTAAAAGCATCTCAATCAATGCGTGACAGAAATGTACATGTACCATATGCCATGCTACGAATCGAATCTGAATCGAATCATCGTTACACTCACAGTAAAGAATGCATGGAAGTCCTTGTCAAGGTAGTTGATGAAGTCATTTGGTTTCTGCTAGGTGTATATCATTGTAGTATGGTGCCTTTCGATGATGGTGATTGCACGGTTGAGGGATTAGAGACAGAGTTTAGAGGAGGTTCATGGGAAATCAATTGTAGGATGGAGAATGTCAACGTAGATCAGGAAGTTAACGTTTGTCCCATGGTAAAGTAGAAGCTCTGACAACAATGTCAATGTCAATGTATCTATCGTTTGCATGGTCCCACTGTAGGTCTCAAATATATGTTGCTCTATGTACCTACCAAAGAGATATGAGTAATTTCCACTGACCTCGTTGCCCACTGTCGCGCCTCCATTTTGAATAAAGAATCGTCATTTTACATAAACTCTTTAGTGTTGATACAAGTTTAGCATAAGTCCATCTGTTCTAGGTAATTAGAGTTGCTAAGTGAGAGACTGTAGTAAGGCAAGTCCATTACTACTGAGAATGTTAGCGCAGATTGATTTGATGTCACCAATAAATAGCAGGTAATTGTTGAAGTTGAAATAAACGTGGTTAATGTAGGTAAAGCGTAATCATAACTTAACTTCTATTATTTACAGAAGGTCACAGTGATCTATATGGATCAAGTGCAATTGGCAATAGATGGATATCTTGTAAGGAAAAACACACGTCGCTTATAAGAGCACAAACCTATAGACTGACACTTAATAACATGAGTGGACAATCGAGGTTGAATGACTAATAGTCCTAAACCTTTCCTACTGAGCTGCTTAGTTCAGCGCGAAAGGCGTCAGATTTCCAGTCGTAAAACCCGGACCCGGATATTTATTTACTTCTGTAGATATAGGTTGATTAGAGTAATTAAGATAAGTAGGCAGTTTAACACGATTGTAAGTGGTTAGAGTAACTGACGTGGCTAATTGTTCTCTGGAACAGGAGAAAGCACGGGCAGTCGGGATTGGGTTTCTGTACATTTTGTAATACATAGAATGAAAGTCCCAAGTAAAATTGTCGCCAGATATCTCTGCATATACTTTGAATTTAATTAAAAAAATTGTGCACTTTGTGAGCACAGTTATCATATCTATTGGTAACACCTGCACTTTTATTGGTACATTTTGCATATTCAGTCCCCCCTCCCCTGAGACGAAACGTAAAAAGCTTCTTTTCTGCCTCACAGAAAGAAATCCATGCGGTGTTAATAAGGCTTTCATGTAATGCTAGCACTCTTTACGTTTGTATATTGATCTTTTAGGGTTTATGCCATACGTAATCATGTTATCCCGACAAATGTCAAAATTTTTACACTACTATCAAACGTAAGTACGGGAAGCGGAATTTATTTTTGACGTTAGTATGCACACAATTGACTTTTAAAAGCGCAAAAATGATCTCGACTTAGACCCTAACTAAAAGGGTTTACGTAACGTTAATTGAACATGTGCACATCAGCTGCTGAATCTGTAATTTCTTAGATTTTGATTGAAGTTAATACATGAAGCCTTCCCTTTTTCATCTTCCTGTTGGCTCAGATACTTTAAAACGAGTGGCTAGTTAATATTTGAAGTGTTCCCTCAATTTAGCTCAATAGAGGTAATTCATTATAAATCAAAGCATTATATTGACCTAATTAGTTGTGCTCATATACTTTTACGAACCAGCTAATCAGTTAATGAGTTAATGACTCCCCTTGTAAATAACTACTTCAATTTGATTGGCATCTTAAAGAAAACTAGTATTTACTTTGGCACTTTTTGAGCATCTCCAAAAGAATGTTTATTGCCATTAAATAAATCTGACTCTTGCTGACGACAATATTTGAACTTTTACTTAGTACTTGTAAAATTCTTTAAGGTTTATTGCAAGGCTAGTAGGATTTTGTCAGTCATACTCTCACAGTGGCGGATAGCATCAGAGTCTAAGGGCACATCAGAATGGAAAGACTTCTGCTTGTAATCATAGTATCCTCAACTGTATTATGTCTACTTTGCACCTCAACAGCCTTTCGAATCGTGGAGGACATTGATGACGAGGAAGTCGCCATCGCGCCACGAGTAGTAGAAGAGGAGCTTGCTAAAGCGCAGGTAGGTGGGCATATTATTTAAATACGGCATTTGTATTCATTTTTGCTATCCAAGAGGTTTAATCTTAGAACTAATATTTTGCCTTTATTTGAATGCCAGGTATACAGGGACTAATTCTGGCTGAAAATGCTGCTCTGTACTTAAGACCTAAGATTATGCGGTAGAGAAAACTTGAATGTCAGAATACGAACGTCTAGTTCATGATGTTCTGGAACAGCCACTATTTGTTTAATCTTCCTTGAGACTTTTCTTCTTCGTAAATCTTTGAATTTTTTAACGCATAGAGCTAAGGATTTCATCCTTCAAACGTTTTTGCTTTGTTTGTTGAGGTAACTGTCATTTACGTTATTTTGTAAGGACAATCTGCAACTCATGAGCATGTACTGCGTGTCTTGTTCACTGTCTCAACCAGATACTCATGTCTATTATTTTGAGAATTAAGAGGATAGACATTTAGTTAACTGCACTGCTTCTACGGCTTGCTTGCTTGGCCAATGCAATTAATAGTAGTTTGATGATTCGTAGCACATTTCAATTACATAATTTTGGTTACCAGGAGGGAAAATGTTGTCAGCTTTTTCTGGAATTTTGACAAGCTAGAATTTCATGAACATTTAGCTGTGTGAGAAAAAGGCGTATCCATCTTTATATGCTACTTGGTCACAAATATTTCTAAAGCACTTTGAAAAACGCCTGCACTCCTTGGGTTTTAGTACAACATTCTTTAAAAAAGTTAAATTGTTTATGCAGTGCATTGATAAAGGTTTGGGAATAATAAAGTAACAGTCAATAAGTGCCTACAAAATTATTATTGTAAAATTGTGTACTGTATATTCCAAAGCCCCTTTGGTTGTGCAATTTCAATCTATCTAATTATAAGAAATAAAATATTAAACGATAGCAAAGAGTAATCTCTCGATAAATGTCCGACTTGCAGCTGTGATGTGACCCATTTCTGTTGAAAGATTTAAAGTGGGGAGTTAATTTGTCTGTATTCGTATGTAAATTGTGAGCTAACTTTTTGTACATAAATATTGTTAGGAAACTTAAAAGAAATAGCCATGAGTATATTTTAACGCTATTTTTACATTTTTTGAAGGAATTCTGCAGCAATCTTGTGAAACTTAATTGCAGACTGTTTGGAAGACTCTGGTGTGGTCATTATCAAGTATGCTTGTCAAAGTATGTTGCTGAACTGGAAACATAAACTCGGCAGAACATTGTTTCGACACATTTCAAAACATAACATGGTTTTGCGGTATTATTAAAACGCTTTTTAGAAAATAACTGTTATCCCTACTTTCAAGCAAACCACTTTTTTCATTGATTATTATTTGAGCGTTAAAGTGCAATTACCTTGTTAATCGTTTATAAGCTAAATATTGAATATTTTCTGTAGCGAGTAAATTATAATTCTCTTCACCTGAATTATCCTAATGAAAACGCAAGACGTTTATTCCTTATTGGTTTAAAGTTTGTAGCATAAAATACATTACATTACCATCGTAAATTAGAAAACTTGCTCCTGTAATATTCTGGTTGTATTTTTCAACATTTAAATTTGCTTTATTTCTTCTGTCACTTTTAATTACTTAATCTTTGAAAAGGAAATATTTTGTGTTTTAAATGTAATTTATCTTCTTAACTACTATCAGTGATAATGCGATCTAACGCCTGGTTAGTGAAAAAGACATAACTGATCCTTTATCAAGAAACTTGCTAGCATTTACCACGTTGAATCTACCTCTTTACTTACCCGCTATTGACAAAACGAGGATTTAATGTTCTACACGGTGTCGTCGTGACCCTTCTTCGTCTGTGTCGTAAGCTACAAAAACATTTTCGATTCGTATAACGAGTTCAAACGTTCAGTTGTTTGTATACGACATCAATTCGTTTCAAACTACTTGTTTATGGCAACGTATGAGATTTTAAATAGTATCTATGTAATCAATAAAAACTCCATGCCTGAAGAAACGACTCTTAGAAGAGACTATATAGTATTTTGTATCAGATAATTTTAGGATAACGTGGATCATAGATGTAAAATTAATCATCATTCAATGAAGGCATATGGATCCTAAAAACATAAAATGGAAAACCAAGAAAAATGCAATATCACAAACATGCAACAAATCCACTTTGCCAGGCTCTTATTAAAAAACAAATGGGACACTCGATTGGGAATGGAATACTCTAGTGTACCTAATACCCGTTTCCTCACGATTATTAATTTTTGAATTTTTTTTCAGCCCCTCGTTGCTATTCCTACCCCCTATTGATAAATTTAGAGAATCTGAAGATCAGTAAATGAAAGTTTTTTAAACAGTGAACTGTTGATTTCCCAAAAGACCCAATGCTTACAAAAAGTGTTTAATTCAGTACCTATTTCCGGAAAACAGCATTATTGGAAGAGTCCGAGTGACAAAACGAAATATTTCTGACTACAGAGTATTGCTTTTCGGTTTAGAAAATACACAAGATTTTAGTTTTCTGAAGGAACTAGTAAGCCTGTACACATGTATAACTTTGAAATTTTGGTAGTAACTTAGAATCAACAGGCTCCTAATGAAAAAATGGAGTAGTTCAGAAGACTGTACTTTAATTTGTATATTTATTAACAGAGATTGGAAAATGAGATGAATTACCATCGGACGAAGGACAGTATCTAGTGAGTTTGCAACAAAAGAGAAGGTAGAATTATTTGTAGTATATTGATGAAAGTTAAGACGTACTGAAGACAAGATCGACCAAGTAAATCATTACTCGCATAAAAAGAGTTAGTTACCTGCAAACATACTTAAAAGCTTTTTTGGTCTGACATTCTTCAGAGTATGAACTGTTAGGTAGGAAAGCTTAGAAATATTGCACCAAAAACATGGATCGAAATTAGCCAATCATAAACAAGAAAGAAGAAAACAAGAGTACAAGAGTGAAAAACGAGCTCTTTCTCACTGCAAATTCCCTGCCTTGTTGTTTTAATGTAGATATACTCCGGTACATTCAGAATAGCGTGCTTTTATTCTCATTAACCAACGAAATATGATCCGTGATTAAGGCTTTTGTTTCACCACCTACTAATTTTTCACTTCGAAGAAGACTTATGAATTACTATCTTTGAAAATAAAGGACGTCGAAAAATTTGGGACCGCTGGAATATAATTTATATTGATGAATGATGATTTACAGTAAAATTCCTGTTTAAACTCGTTGAAGTTGAGTTCTTGAGGATCCTTTTAATCAGATGGCTCATTTCTTTCCCTTTTAAGACACTGGTACAACAGCACGTCTATTTTCTATGTAGGCTCTAACTTGTCAAGAAATAGAGACAGAAAAGCAAACATATATAACGAATAAATTTTATCTGAGAGGAAATTGTGAGGCTAACGATTATCATACAAATAGATACGGTTATTTGAATCTGTAACATCTAAAGAAAAATTTGGTTTTGAAATTAATTGTTCAATTTAGAATACACAATGATATCACTGTTTTACGGCAAAGTAAAATAACAATCAAAGTTACAATTTAGAGAAATACATATGAAGAATTAGAAATTGACTTGCTCATCTCCCATAAACTCCATCACTCCAAATACGCAACCTACTGCGGCCATCACTCATAGCTGCTTATGAACTTTGACAATTGCGAAGCCAATGTTTGCATCTTGATACAGGAAGTCCAAACTTCAGACAATTTGTGTAGTACTTTTGACACGACAGGCTTCGTTTAATTGCATATTCCTACAGAGAGATAATTTTAAGAGCGTCTAGTTAATACACATTTTCGATTATGGAAACTTATTCACTACTTATCAACCAAACATTGTAATCTGCTCTAAATAACGTTTCTCACATCTAAGAAAATGTAAACTTATTCTAAGTCGCCAGTAAAGTGGTCAGAGAATCCGCCTAGAAGGCAAAAGTGGTAGGTTTTGTCGCAATATTCTTTATTCTTACTTTTTCATCCTCTCGATGCCACTTCCTTGTTGCAAACTTAAAATCTTGTTTATTTGTGCCATTAACCCTCTGACGAACCCATTATAGCTGTTCACATGGTCAATGTCACTCTGCAAGGGAACGGTCAGACATCAGTTCTCCAAAGGACGTGGCGAAAATATTGCGTCTAGAGATTGGATCCAAGACGTGTCATGCCACTGCTGCCAGATGCATTTATCTGTTTCTCTGAATTTCAACTTAAATTCAAACTTTGATCAAAAGTACATAGGCCACCACACTGACATTCGGTGACCCTAGATGGGCGAAGAATATGTAACAATCTCTTTGCCAATATCAAAAGTTTTCACTTAAAAGGGACTTTTACGACTTAGGCTCTATACACGCCATCAGTCCCGCAAGGACGTTATAGAGAGCATGAATTCCTTTTCGTATTAAATGTTATGAAGGAAGAGCGGCATATAAGATTACTCGTGTAACTTAATGTGTTAAAGTTGAGTTGACTCTTGACATCTCGCTGTTATATCGACTGGCATAAAATGGTGAGTTTTATTTTTCCGCCTTACACGTCACGCTAAAAGGATATTGTCGTGGAAATTTTATCATGGAACAACCTATCCCATGAAAGTTTATTTTGTACTGCTGCGCGAAAAATGTTCTATGTACGGTCCTATCTGTGCCCATATTATCCAAT
Source organism: Chironex yamaguchii (assembly GCA_024741275.1). Classification (NCBI taxonomy): domain Eukaryota; kingdom Metazoa; phylum Cnidaria; class Cubozoa; order Chirodropida; family Chirodropidae; genus Chironex; species Chironex yamaguchii. Next base: position 8,288 of record JANTCA010041226.1, read on the forward strand.
AATATAATATATACAGCAGTTTCAGACACATAGTTCAATGCAGTCTGGTTAAAGTGTATTTTGAGTTTTTACCGTTCATGTCTTGGATTTTAACGAGGAGAACTAAATGGTACAGATATCTGGCCGAATTTAATTTCTTTTCTCTCTAGTTTTTCATTGCATGTAGAAATAATCTTTGGAATTATTTATTTCGTAATTAAAGAATACGGCACAGAGTTGAACGGCTGCTAACAAATTTCAACTTTCATTTAAAAAATATTGTCAAGTAAACTAAGAGGGAAATTAAGACACCAATTTTCTTGATGGAAAAGGCAATATTTAATCAGTGCATGGTGTTATTCAATTTGCTTCCTGTCTTGACAAAAAATTTGTTGTTTTTGGTGACACCTGTCACAACTACGCAGAAAGAACCTAACTTCTCGGGATCTTTTACGAAGTTATGATAAGCAGTCTTATGTGCAAAAATTATCGTCTTAATAAAAAGCAAACTGCTGCTAACAAAATAGGCTTTGGTTAACGCAATAACAGACATACTCAAGGAACCATGCTGAAACGCATTACGTATCCCAACTTAATGGCATGCAAGGCAATCAGGTGTCGGTAGACAATACTCTGCTCATAGTGTTAACTGGGCATAGATAGGAAGCTATGGAGAAGTATGATCGCCTATGTTCAGAATGGACACAACAACTAGAGATGTTGCTTTAGCAGTAGCTTCAATTTGCAAGTTGCTTGTCATTCAATATAGCTAGGTAAAGCAGCAACAACATAAAATTGCATTGGCTGTAATATAAAATTACAATGGTGACCATCTGTTGTAGGACTCACCATTTCCCAGAATAGCCGAGGAGATAAGAGTAATCTGTCAGTCCATCAGCGATGGAGTTATGATAATTTGTAAACTCTTAATCTGTTCTCTATGATACGAGTCTTATTCTGTAACCTAGACAGCTTTACAAGGTTTGTCAAATTCATAATTCGCAAGATACTTGCTCGTGTTCATGAAATTGGTACAAAAAACGTCGGTTGTTGTTTCTTAGTAATTAATGTGAGTCCATTTAACTTTAACAGGTAGAGAATATTCCAGTATCTTTAACAGCCTTGGAGATATACTCCCCATAAATGTTAATCAAAATTTGAAGTTCTGTTCTCAGCGCAATGCCTTAAGTACTGTAGACCATAAAGTTTGGAAATATGAATTCTAAGAGTTGGTTACACACAGACTTTAATATCAATACGTATAGAGTATCCTTTTTCAATCGAATCATGTTCCATGTTCCATACATATCTGGTTTTCTTGTTTCTGTCTTGTAGAAGTTAACGACAAGAAACTTGTAGTTGTGTTTATTTCATATATTCGTGCTAGAATTGTCTGGTTGGCTTTATCGCAGTGGCTTTTTCCTTAATCCTTGTCTCCAGTATCGAAAATCCTGCAGTATGTTAACTATGCACTTATATAAGGGTCACGACTTGTATTGTAATTGTTTTTTTTTGCTTAACGAAACCTGTATCTTAAAATGAAGTGTCCTAAACCAAAATAACCTTCCCTAAAACTGTAATATAAGTACTCTCGAATAGGCTATATATATGAAGTTTCTTAAAGACTTAATTGGGTCGGATTTTCTTTGGACGACTCTCTTTGACAACGCCCATTTAGATCATACTTTCATTTTTACATACGAAATGTGTAGAGACCTTTTATAGAATATCGCGTTTTAAGTGTTAAGATATGTCAATTAAATGTCAATGATCAACACAAAATAAACACAATTTTGCACATAAAACTGCTTACTGAGTTTGTGTTTAATTTTCTAGCCCAAACTTTTATCCCCTTATCATTCTTCAGTTTGCTTCCTTTCACAGAGAGTTTGTTCTTGTTCAATTAAGGGATTTGCTTATTGTTGATGTGCAATGTAACGAATGTATAAGTGCATTAATTGAGAACGAAGAGAAAATAGCATTTTATTAATATCCGTATCACAGCGCTTAAGGATATAGCACATTATTTTTAAAATGGTCAAACAACTTATGAAATTCATATTCCTGTTATTCATATTCTTATTGTAATTCTGAAAGTCTTCGGCTGGCAAAAACTCTACTAAAAAAGTCTTCTTAGCAACTTTTTTTGTAGAGTTCGAGAGCACGCTAAATTTCAATATTGGAATCGATCAGGGAGACGACTTCCGTCTCTTTCCTCTTCTTATGTACGTCTCTTACCTTTACCTAAATAAAAGGAAAACTAGCCAGAAACTATTTACAAACAGTATTTTTTCCTTTTAACGCTTGTTATTCTTTTTTTCTCGGTTCTCATGACTCCTCATTGATAAACAGTGATAATTGAAATCTTGTCAAACAGTTCTAGCTGCTCGTCTTTTTCTTGTTGTCTTTGAAGCTACCAAATGTGCTAATTGTTTTTTGGATCTCCAAAAGAGAAATTTTTTGTACTTTATTCAACCCATAATACGTGATCAGTTTAATTAATTTAAGATATGATCTTACAGATTATTAAGATACACATAGAAATTATGTCTATCTTTACAAGGAATGCTCCAAAACTGGCAAGACTTTAGTGACAATGTATTTACATAGTGTTCAACGAAAATTATATTCGATATACATTAATCTGACCATTTGTACAACTATCCGTGATTCACCTGTCAATTCTCTGTGAATCATTCTGGAGAAGAAGGAGCTATATGCCAAACGCATTTTATTTGACTGTAGCAATATCATCTTGTATTGTGTTCAAAAGTTTGTCTTGTTATTTGGCTAAACATATCTGAATGTATTTCCATAGTTTAATGCGTACAATTTGTTAATCCTGACGTAGCTACAAGTTCCTTTCAGTAAAGGAATGTCTTAGAGGTCATAGTGGTCTCCTCAAACGGTAACACTATTGTCTGATATGACCACTTGTAGACAAACATGGTGCAAACAGTCTAACATCTAGGTCTTATACAAGTCATCTGTATTATCAGTTGACGTGAAATTACGTAACTTTTGTTGACATGAGTAGGATCACTGATATTCTTTTCTGAAAAAACTCCGACCTTCTTTATTCAATATCTGATATCATCAGATAATATCACCAATAAGCATGATTTCGTTCACAGCATAAAACTCCACTACGCTAACGCATAGAAGAAAGATGCTTGGTGAGGTGACTAGATTACAGAAGTCACATCTTTGTTGAAAAACAAGCTGCGTAAAATTCTGATGACTTGCATTTACATGGGCGACTGCAAAGGGGAATTTGAGGGGCATAATTCCCCACTTTTTTCTAACGAAAAAGGTTCCTGTTTGTTACTATTGAGAACTGTCATTAGCATAATCTCAAACATTGATAACGGCTGATTGTTAAGTCATGCTATCAACAACGAATCGTAGTCTCCGTTGCATCAGTAGTCATAAAATCATAGTCTAACTTTTATGCATTTGAGTGCGTTTTGCAAAAGTTGTCTTTTAGTCAAATAATGCTGTAGCCTCCCCTGATTTTATCATGTTCATAGAATCTTGCCATACCCCAAACCCTATTATATTTTTGAAAAGAAAACCTTGTAAAAATTTCATACAGCACGAAAGCTGACCTTTTAAGTTCGTTACCTCGAGACAATTGTAGTGACTTCACAATGACCAATCAGACCAATTATTAGTCGGCACTTTCTCTTGTTCAAAGAACAGTCAATCATGGTTTTGGGGGACTGATATTTACTATCTAAGTGGCAACACAGTTTACATTTTTACAAGTTTTGCATGTGATAAAAAACGCAGATAATAGAGTTTTAATATTGAGATGATAACTCGGTTTTGCCAAGTTGGTGTAACCAGGAACATTTAGAGCGTGGTGCAGAATATTTTGCCTTGTATTAGCAACTGATTTGGGTTCCCAGCCGCCACTGACGAAGCTGTAATAACCCGCAATACTTTGGTATCACTGAAACAGACTATGCACTTCTCCGAACTTTGACACACCCACAAGTGGTCATGTGACAGTTGGCAGCACAAACATGCTTTTAATTAAACTGAGCCTTAGCTAGGTTGAAGCAGCATAACTTATTACGTGAGCAGTCCCTGTTACACATAACACAAAACTATGCACTTGGGATGGTTATTACAACTTTTGCGTTCTACCATTGGTTATTTCTAGGGTGTAAAATAATGATAAAAATCCTAAATAGCCTAAATAAATATTAAAACACCAATTATCATTGTCTATAGATTCAACATCGATCAATACTTCCAGCAAACATCGATTTGGCTAACAAAGACAATAGTCAGGATGATACTTCTCAGAGAAAGATGCACGACTTATCAATATTTTCTCTAATTTTGAGTGTAACGAATTTTAGAAGCATCAAAGACAGTAAATTATCGTTAAAGGAAGCCACAGTGATATAATTGTTATGCTTTAACAAAACATAAGGACACCATTAATTAGGAAAAGATGATAGAAATATGAAAACAAATCAACAAACTATTAACAAGTCGTTGAATATGGAGCGTCTTATAGAGAACAATGTTAACTAAAGTAGGAGTGGTGTTTTATTTTGTAAAATGAAGGATTTTCGTTATAAAAGACTTTTGTTTAGAACAAGTCATGTTTCCTTCTCTAAGATTTATCAGCCATGCTGTCATACTCATTGCTAGACTACGCTTTCCACCTTTTGCGATGATAGTAAGAAATCCACTCAGAAAACAAATTCAAGGAAACAGATTTAACTGATTTATCTGATTTAAGGCAAACAGATTAAAACTGATTTATGTTCATTTTTGAAAATTTTCGATTATATCCTACAGAATTTTTCAAGGCTTATAACCGTTTGCCATGACCAAGCCACTACAATCAACTGTGCACTTAACACATAAGCAAACCCAGAATTCATTCTATAAACATTGAATGTTGCTGATTTCAATCAATAAATATGCGGGTATGTAATGAGAATAGAATTTTAACTAATTTTTTAAATTAATTTAAACTTTAACTTTAAAGTGACACGCAAACTAAGGGAATAGTATAAGGTGGCAAAACAAATTGAAATTTCATGAAGAATTTAACATACGAGACCTGGTAATTGCAAAGATTTAATTTTATAATAAACATCCCGTACCTCAAAAACAGGATCACTGAAAACAGCATCTCTGTATTCCCTCTGTCGATTATTTGGCCACCTCCATTCAGTTGCTCCATTGTCTTTATCTTCCTCGGTATCATAGGCATCATGACTTTCATACCAGTAGCTGTTGATGCCATTTACAGATAAAATGGCAAAAGAAAAAGCCAAGAACGTTACAAGGAACCCACCGCCTTTCATGGTGCTTGGGTAGTTGAGTTTCTCAGTAGGTCAATATAACCCACGTTCCACACTTGAGGATCAGATGTTCACTAAGAGAAGCGTAATAGGTGATATATTTACTCCTTTTGTTTTGCTTGACGTATGTGAATTGAGTCACGGATTTTATTAAGGACCACGATTGTGCTGCTCACCTGTTTTCCAATCTCAATAAGATGGCAAAAAGAATGGATCATCTCTTGAGACAGCTGATAAAATATGATGACAAGTTATTGATATGAACCAGCTTGTGCATCCTGACAAAAACAGAGACATCCTTCTTCTCTGTGTCAATTGAAAGAGATCTTTCGATATTTTTTTTTGGTTCCCACAGACATCCCACCAGTCAGATGTTTGAGCTCAAACAAAGATATCAAGTTTTAGGCTGTCATCCCTGCAGGATAAAGCAGGACGTTAGTGATAAAAGGTTTCTTCCCGTGTAAAATTTCAATTTTTCTTTCAAAGCAATAAAAACCATTTTACCCGTTATACGCCCAAGATGGAGTTGGGTGGCAGGTTGAAAGAAAATGCAAGCATCCCTCTAAACAGTTAGCAAGCATTAATTTCTTGGTAATAAACATTTCCCCAAACTTTTCATAAATGACATGCTTACGTTGGACAGCAGTTGAAAACCAGCCATCCATCTCTTTGCGGAAACCATAGCGTTATCCCCTACTTTTGATAATTGAATATTGTATAAAAGCACAGTGAAAACCCTTTTAATGTGTTGTATCTTTCCGGTTTTTGCCTTCAATCTTTAAATTGCGCTTGGATCAAAGGCGATTACTGCACAAAATCTTTTAATGAGATAAAAGTCTTGTTTCAGGTCTTTTTCATGTGTTTCCTCCAAGACAGTTATCGTGAACGCGATTTGTGTAAACGGGTGAAGCTGTAGTGTCAGTTGATAAGACGTTTTCAGGCCTAAAAAAATCTTTAAAGTAAAATATTTCTAATCTAATCTTGCCCGATTCTTGTACTAGTTACAAAGTCAATCATAAAGCGAAAAATTGTTTCTATGTACATGAATAGAGCTAAATCTTGTTTTGGAACATCAATTGCAAGACTTCTGTGCTGACCAGTATTTCTCCCACGTGCAAGCAACGCCTGAAAGCCAATTAAGTCACTGTATGTATGGAGATCTGATTTATCCAGCATAACAGCATATTACAATATTACTCGCTTTGAATAAAAATATGCTTTGAAATCAATAATTGATCTATTTCATAAAGTTATTAAAAGATCCTTAGAAAGAAAAAAAGGGACGATATACCTAGGGAGCATTCTTTATTTCCCGATTGAGGAAGCATTTTTAAAAAGAATGAAAATTCCTGCTATGCTATTTCAAGGGTTATTTATTAATTATAATAAAGTCTTTCAAAGCAGAAAGATGAACTTACTCCGATTTGTGGATGGATTTTCCCTAAAAAGAGACGTATATCTATCTTATAGAGCAAGGTACCAACACGGTGGAACCAAAACTACTAATTTTGTGTTGTTTTTTATGTCATACATTTGCATTGTATAAACAAGTACATCAAATAGGAAGCATAAGCAACGTGCTTTATTGCCATGACAATATTGACACTCCTTAAGATTACGCTGTTTGATTTAAACCAAACTGCAATGCGTAGGTTGTTATAAAGGTGGAAGGAGGCGTATTCAATTAGATAAGATGAACATTTGATATCTTGTCCAAGAAAAAACTAGTGACAATACGTGACATGAGGAGCAAGCATATTTCTTACATTATTCATTTCATCTCCGTTACCTTCTTTGATTATATTAGAAGAATTATACTCCAAACAAAAGTTTGTATTCAATATTTTAAGGATAAGTCTACATAATTTGCCCGATTTCTTTTCCACCTTTCAGTTACAGCTAAATTTGATCTTCAATAGTAGTAAGGCCAAAAATAAGCCGTGACTTATAAGTTTGTTACAATGTCTGTTTATCAGTGTTGATAAGAACATTTTAGGAACTACGTAGCCACCAGAGATACAAGTGCTTGCAAATATCTTTGCTTTTGCTACTTGCATAATTTCACTTTCAATAATACCATCTAATAATACATCTAAGCCTGATGCTTTCAAGTTCGGTTCCGTCTTTAGTGTAGCTGATACTCCACTGACGAGAATGTACTTTTCCTTAATTGGGAGATCGTATATGGACAGTATGCATCTTAAATTCAGTGATAGTCATACCAGCGAGTATTACTTGCTTAGATCAAAGTTTTAAGTTAAATATCAAATTATCAAATGATCAAATTATGAACGTATGCCCTGCAATAATAATTATATATCAAATAACATAATATATACATAAGTAATTTTTCTTCCTAATAATTCTAAACATACAAAACTGGAGTGATGTAATAATTTATTCTTCGACAAAGGTGAATACTAATTGACATAAACAGTAGAAAGCGGGTAGCAGTGACTTTTACAGAATAAACACGATAAACAGGCAAACTTTTTTATCACAAAAAACATCAACAATTTTTTCATTTACACGTAAATAAATATAACTTATTAGACATTATTATCTTATGCTTTCTTTGTGCTAATATTTTTTCAGGTCAATGCTTATATTGACAAATGAAAAGAACAACGAGGTGCATTTTATCTATTATTTCCCACTTTTAAATATTGAATGACAGCTGTTTAGCAACATGGTACAATATAATGAAAGTCGGTCCCTTTGATCTAATTCAGCTGTTTTCCGTTGCCGTTTGACAAAAAATTAGGATATCGGAAGCACTTGATAACGGATTGTTAATCAGAATCTTCTTCTTTTACCAAGCCGTGTCATGAAGATTGTTGAACCTCAAAAAGCATTGGTCAAAGTCATCCTACTTCACCCTATTTTCATCAATAAGCTATGATCAAAGTGCTGACATCAATTCAAAAGTTGGCAACGAACAAAAAAGCGAACTCTTTGTTTTAATATAGACAGCAGAGAAGAGTTTAAACTCGAAAAAGTTCGTTTTCTCATTTGAACCCTTCCAATAATGTTCTATTTCTTCATTTTCTCTTGGTCTTTTTCGTCTCTTGTTTACGATTTGCTAGTCTCGATACATGTTTTTTATAAAAAGGTTGCCATATATCTATATTTTCCTTTCCGCCGATTCATACTCTGAAGTGTGTCAGACGAAAAAAGCTTTTAAGAATGTTTTCAGCACAATGTCGCAAATTATTGAACAATATTTGATTAGTGCTCTATAATGTTCCTTAAAATTGTCTTAAGATTACCTTGAATTACTTCTTAACGTTTTGACGATGTTTTTATTACATTTGCACAAATAACATGAAACTGCAGGCGAATGTCTTGTAGGTACTGAAAGGGTAGGGAAAGTGAGTGAATTGCGTCTTTTGGGGGACAGCCTCGAAAATGTGATCGGGTAACGGCACAGTAGTGGTTATTGTTCCAAAGTTTTAGCTGTGTAATGCAGTATTTTGAAAAATTTTGCTCTTGTTTCATATGTCAAAAAGTCAATCATCCATGTTTGTTAGAAATATATAAATTTCAAAAAGTGAAATGTTTTGAAAAGAATTTTCTGCAGAAGAAGACATATCCAAAAGGTTAAAAGCTTCAAATTTGTTAAGTTTTATAAATATGTTTAAAGTAATCTTGTCATAAACACAAAACAAGATTTACATCAAAACGTCAAGTGCAGGTTTGTTTATTCAATGAGAATATTCTATCAGTTTTTGTTCATTTCTCACGAGTCGTTGTCGTCATAAAAGATAGAGCCTAAAAAGCAGAAATACATGACCACTTCTCCCTTCTTAATTTTCATCTTGAACTCCTTTCTGCTAGTCATGGTGAGTACTATATTTTTATTGATGTTCAGCAAGAGCTCAGCTTTATCACTGGCTTCTCTTACATGTTTCCTTATATCCTTAAGATCATCCTCAGATGTTGTTATAAGGGTTGTGTTATCAGGGAATCTTAGGTTGTTGACATTTACGCCTCCTAAACCTTTTCATTCCTCTCTCTTGACCTGCATTTCTCATGATCATCGCGCTGTATATGCTGAAGATACAAGAGGATAAAATGCACCCTCGGTAGACTCCTTTCTCTATACCAAACAATTCTGTGTTAGATAATCTGTACGTACAACTGCCTTTTTATCATCATATAGGTGTCTGATAAGGTGTTCTTGTATTTCCATGTATCTCATGTTATTTCATAAAGTGTTTCCTGTTGCACGCACTAGACACAGATCCTCAATGAAGTCTTTATCCTTTTCCTTGGTTCATTTTATTACCTATTACCGTTACCTGTGTGGTCTTCTGTACTACGTCCCTTCCTAAAGCCGACTTTTTCTCGGGGTATTCCACTATCCATATGCTGTTCCTGCCTTTTTTGGCAACATTTTCAGCAATGCTTTGCTTGTGTGCGATATCAGTGAACCAGTCCGGTTATTTGCATGTTCTCTTAAGTACTCTCTCTTTGGTGGTGGTACATACACTGACTTCTTGCAGTCATGTTGCCACACCCAAGTGTGACAGATGCGCTTGAAAAGCCCTGTGAACATGTTGAATTCTTCATCCTCGTTTACCAGTTCGATCAGATTTGTTAATTCACCTGTTAGTCTCACAGGAAATTGTTGTTAATGGTACAGTGGCTTTGTCAAACTTACTACATATTGCATGGAACCCGTTTTGAGCACTACCCCAACTCCTCGAAACAAAACCCCCTTCGAAAGAGGGCCACTCTCCATTGAGATCCTCCCACGAAGAAAAATTCTTCAAATGAGTACCCAACTCGGACAGGTGCCCTCCTTTTAATAAATTTACCAACTAGTTTGCTTCGTGAAACTCCCCTCTACTCTTTAATGCCAGATAACCTAATTAGATTCAGAAAAAACAAATATAATGAAGACATGACAAACTACTCTCGTCAAATATACCATAGTAAAATTAATCAGAAATCCGTCTAATGTCATATTTTCGACAGAATAATCTTCATATCAAACGTGTCGTTTGTTCTTTTGCTTATGAGATTGGATCTTTCCTATACATAATCGAAGAAGCAAACATTGACATTATTCTCCATTATATGACACTTTCTTAAGACAGACTGCACGCTAATGATATGTTCTAAGCTACCATGATTCCTCGGATAGTTTATCTAAAGTATAGCGATTTCCTTATTTGACTTTTGTCTTCATAGTCTCAGAAGGCATTCGGCACAATTATACTTGCATGATATATTAGCAATATTGTTCTGTAACACTGTTTTCTTTTGGATATTGGAACACCTATTTTCTTTTGTCTTTATTCCGATTTGTTCTGGCTTCGTCTTGTTATATGGCTTGTAAGGATTTTTTTAAGAAATCAAATAATAAGATAGGCCTTAAGTAGAGATCTGTTAATGCAGAATAATAGATTTCTACTGTTAATGTTTGAGTGAAAGTATACATTAAATGACTTGGTTCTGTCCAAATTGATGAAATCATGCTCGCTTCTAATAAATTTGAATACTTGTTTTTTTTGCAGGATCGACGAGGGAGCACCAGATGTTTATTCCATCATGGCAATGAGGCTTGAGTCTTGGCATCTATATCAATCAATCTATCTATCTATCTATCTATCTATCTATCTATGTATCTATTTAACCTCTCAACAGACACAGTGCTTTTCATATATTTGTCAAGAGTGGAGCATTACTACAATATCTGCACTAAGTGGGAGCCGACCGGGCTAGAACTGGTAACCCTCAGACTTAAAAGCCAACACTCAAACCTTCGTGTCATCACGGCACAATGATTTGGTGAAGGACTTTCAAAGTCCTTGGTATTACGAGACGAAACCTAGCGGTGGGTAAGGGCAAATTCATTAACTGGGCTCGAACTTGCAATCCTTTTTATATAATAAGCACTGTGTCTGTTGAGGTATTACATATATCTGACACTGATGAAGGCTTAAGCCGAAACACAGAAAAATTAATGAGTTTCCCCT
>JANTCA010041237.1:0-19579 GCA_024741275.1 Chironex yamaguchii
ATTACGTGACATCTAGCGTGATTGTAATTGTATAAAAGGCAATAAAGTTGTAAGCAAGTTAGTGACTTAGTAAATATTGGTTGATTGGAAGAAAATACAGTCCTCATATAAGTGAAAAGTTGTCATTTTTGTCGGAAAGTTCCTAACTAACGATCAGCGCGCAACTTATAGGAAAGATGGAACCTATCAAGGAATCCAGTGGAGGCAGCACGACAAGAACGGCGACAAGAACAAAAGCGACAATTCGCCTTATGCAATGTGAACATCAGGCGGAAAGAATATGCCTACCGTAACAACAACTGCAAACAGTGGGTGCAATCAAAATGCAGCAGTATAATGACAAAGCAATACAATAGACAGTGGATACTGGCAGAAACCAGAGAGGGGCTACAACAGCTCACTGACAACTTAGCAGAGGTAGCCAGAAAACTGGGAATGAAAGTGGGTAGTGAGAAGGCGAGGGTGATTACAGTCCGTTAGCATTCGTTCGGGATCAGATTGTATCGGGATAAGGACCTGGATCAGGATTTAGTCAGTCTGGATCGGGATTTGGAGTAGTACTGTACTTGTAAGGGGTATTTTGCAGCATAATAGTCCTCGAAAGAGTAAATATTTTCATCTGACTGTCAGTATGTATATGACGTGCATAATGTTCCACGAAGGTTATGCGGTATGCAGTTGTTTGCTATTTGAACATATGTATGTGAGTACCCCAGGACATTGGCAACTCACTCAGTCCTCGTCATCTTCAATGTCCGTTCGTCGTTTTCCACATCAGCATCAGATTCTGTATCAATGATTTCTGCTGATTCGGACGTGTCATCGGACGTGTGATGCTGTTGTAACCAACGGATACAAGATGACAATTTTCAGCAAAAGTATGCGACCACAGACCAAAACTAAGTTTAATTTCGTACAGTAAAGCACGTACAAATACACATGATCAGAAACGATTTCGGACAAATAGGTATCTTGAAACTCGAAATTTAGATCCTAGATGACCAAAGTCGAACAGAAGTAATTTTCTGATTAAGCTCCTTCATGTTCGAAACAAGATGACTTCTTGAAGAATGAAGCAGAAACAGCGAAAAGTTTTGGCGAAAAGGGGAGTGGGAGAAAATTCCATTCTTCGTGGCTTATAAAATATGCATGGCTTCATTACGATAACGACAAGGATAAAGCATTTTGTGACTCATGCACGAAGGCAATTAAACAAGAAATGTCGATTCCTACCTCGTCAAGGCAGCTTGATTCTTACCACTGATTTGTGGAGAACGGGTTTTCAAAATGGAAAAAGGCGTTGGAAACATTTAAACAGTATGAACAGTCTGAATTTCACATAGCCTCTGCGGTATCAGTTCACAGCAACGAGACAAATGTTTCAGTTCTCGCGCGGATGACGACTGGAAAAGAAACGCAAATGATGAAAAATAGAACCGCATCGTACAAGATATTTAAAAGTTTGAAGTATCTTGGTTGTCAGGGGCTAGCTGTAAGGAGCAAGTCGCGACTAAGATCCGACTTTGATAGCCCTGCTACAGGAGAGAAAGAATGACGTCCCTGAATTAGCTGCTTGGCTCAGTAGAGATAGAATGTACAGTTGGTAGTCTCATATATTGAATGAGATTCTGCAAGACTTTAGTAAAGTAGTACAACGAGAACTGGTAAGGCAGCTGAAAGAAGTGGAGTACTTTGGGCCAATAATTGACAAAACGTCTGATATTTCTAACAAAGAACAGATACTTTTCTGTTTTCATATTGTCATTCAAGTGGATTTTGATATTCAAGAGTTGTTTCTTGGATTTTACACTACTGAAATTACTTTTAAGTGAAAGAATTTTTTGTGCATATAAAACCCAGACTGTAGAGTTTGGTCTGCGTGGGGAGGGCTTTCCCCGCGATAAATTTATTTGATCGAATCCACGTCTCTGCAAATATATGATCTGGGTGAATTTCGGCGCTGGTTTTTGTCATTTTTCCTCATTATCAAAGTAAAATGATTTACAATCTTGTGAATTATCGCAAACTTAAAAGAAAAAATTTTCCGCGCTTGTGAAAATGTAGTGTTCCCGACGCCAGAAAATTGCTCTGTAGTCTGGATCAAAACTCGTATTGTGACATATTTTGTAAATATTTTTCGAAGGGATTTAGGCAGCTCGGAAGAGAGGATTTTTAAGAGCCGAGTGAAGGGAAGTGTAAACATGTGTGACACATCCATCGTGTCGTTTTTCATTAGCGTGGTAGAAGGCTGTGACCGACGTAATGTAGAGAACCATGGCTGGGGCGGTGAAGTGCATATCCTGAAGTTTTCCAAGATGATAATAACGACACAAAATGTAAGCAATAACCAATTTGATCAATGGTTTCCCAGGGATGAACGGATTTTACTTGCTTTCAAAGGCACGAAGCAACTGAATTTTGGCCGGTAAAATTTGTCTGAATCCTGTTTCCTTCAGTTTATTTGCCGTTTTTATCAGCTGCTTGTCGTTAAGGTTGCTCTCAGTCGGCTAGAGAATTTGCTAGGCAGTGGAGTAGGTTTTGTGAAAGGGCTGTAAATTTGCGCATGCTTTTGGTTTTGATGGAAGATGAAATGACATGTATCTGGTAATAAAGTAACGTGTAGAACTTTGGAAAATCATGACAATAATGTAGAATTGTAGAACTTGCCGTCGACATGATATAAAACTGTATAATTACGGAGAAAGGTATAATTAGTTTGGTTTGTGCGTGGTTTTTCGCTAAATTGTTGATCAACTTTAGTGAGTAAACAGACGGTTTAATTTCAAGTAAAGACTTCATGAAACTTGATAATATCGGGCTCTTCCTTTCAGAAAAGTAAATCGTCATATTTACAAATACGCGTTGTTTAAGAAAATATTCAACTTGTACTCCACGGCTGGCAATCAACACAGAATGGGCGTTTCTTATCATGTTACTTGGGAAGATACGAATTTGTTACTGGACACTTTTTGGAAGTTTTTCGGTTCTTGTTTGCATGCTTGAACTTTTTTTTCTTGGACATGTTAGCACCCATCGGTTCAGTTAGGGAAGCCCTTTGTTGTCGGACGAGCCCTTAAAGCATGCTATCGAAACAATCCATTTATTGGGAGATACTCAATTTTACAGGTTTAAGTAGGGAAGCCTCTTAAAAAGGATTTCACACATCTGAAGGATTAATAGGACAAATGACCTGTGTTTTTTTTGTTCCACTTGAGTGGATTGGTAGGAAAGCTCGTTGGTTGAATTATCAACAAGCTGTTTTATAGTCTTATTGTTGATTGCATGATGTGAGCATGTCAAGTAAAGTAGCTTATGTCAGAATCTTCTGTATCATCGATGTGTAGCACAATATTTGGTCAAAAAATCTTGCACCATATGTAGTACGAGTGAAAAATTTTGTTAACGTCGCCTGCTGAGGATGTTGCTTGATCTGGATTTCAGGCGAGAATTTCTCTAGAGTGATACTCTTTATGTTAGACTAACAAAGATATGGCTGCGGGGAAACAGGACTGTTTTTAGACAAGACCGATCTATTAAGGCAATAAATCATGGCCAGGTATAGTGATGAACTAGTCTCTGTACCAAACCACTTCATTGATAAGTTTATAAATTTGTGTGTTTCTAAACGTGCTAATTGCTTTGTTTTTTGGATTTGGTTGTATCTGAATTTTGATGTTATGGACATCGGCTTATCATCGCTAGTATTAATCAATTTGCCGCACAGTGTATCGTGCGCTCTTTTGTAGTCTCGAATATCGTAAGAAGACTTTGACAAGAGATTTTTTGTTTGGAAGAGTAAATATTCTTTCTTGTATATCTACAATACTAGGTAGGGAGTCTAGACAACAGCATGCTCGTAAATTTGATAGCGTTAAACATTGCCTCCTTAATTTAATAGCATTATCGACGATGATACTACATCGAGACAAGGGTGATGGTGTCTCTTAGTATGTTTCTTTTGAAACGTGTTGAATTGATAGTCCCTATTAGGATATGTTTGCTTCGTGTCATTTAGCGTGCGGCGTACCGTTCCTTAGCCACATTACTTGGAAGTTGTTGTCTTATTCTATCAGGGAGGTACCCTCAGTTTACGTTAACGTTATTGTCAAAGTATGGTCCATGGCATGATATTTTTGCGGATATGTAATCCCTGCACAACCCATCATCTTCTGCTTCATCTTCTGACTGGCAGTAAAGACGTACTGACAAAAGTTTACTGGTCCAGAGATCTATGAACCGTGGAAGGTGTTCCTTTCAGCTCCGCTTCAGTAACTGTTTTGAGAACTGCCGTCTCTAGCCTCTCTCTTTCTAGTGACTTTATTTTATATTGTACTATAAGCCTTTAAGCTTATTGTCACAGACAGTTCAGACGAGATTTGGGGTATATAAAAATGCCATGCACTAGAAGAAGGTTAAAAGTTTAACTATAATAGCTTAACAATAATTTAATAATAGTTTAACATACGCCCTTGCTTTTAAATGCATGCTCTGAATAGATAGGTCTTATACTGACACTAAGAAACTAGACCTTCTTATGGGAACTTTTACTCGCAAATCTGTTTTAAGTATTGGTAGACATCAACCGTTGCTAAGAGTCTCTCCACACCCTTACTCTGTTGACACACTTAAAACGTGTATTTCAGATGTAACATTTTAACACCCCCTATCCTGTTGTAACAATGTTTGATAATGAGCATGATTGGGGGACACCATCAATGCTTATGGTTATGGTTCAAGCAACGTGCACCAATGCTTGTGTAACGTTTTCATATTAGATTTGTGCCTAGAACATTGAGTAGTGGTTGTATTTCCCACTACCTTGGGCCGTCAGAACGAAGTTTATGACAAGGATATTCAGAGGAGCTTTAAGCCAGGCCTTTACTTTAACGAATGGAACGAGAAGCGAAATTGATCAAAGGTTTTAAAAATGTGACAAATTTTTATGCCAAACGTTCTTCTTAGGTGCTTATTCCTTTTAAGGTAGAGTGCCTTTACAGTTGAGCTTAACTTACTGTTGTACTGACATTATGCAATACGTGTGCACTATTTGTAATGAGAAAAGAGTGTTGATGATCTTCTATGGCTTTTGAAAGATAGTTTCATGTCAGTCGTGTATAGCCACTACCCTCACTTTCCGGAGAATGTGAAAATAGGAGAAGGAAACGTTTAAGCCTTCCCGACTAATCTCAAGGCAGTAAAAGAAAAAATCGTGCTGATGCCAGCTGCCAAGTTGCTTGCTTAACGATACGTGGAAAAACTACGACTTACACACTAGGTGAAGCGTCTTCCGACTTATGTTATCTTTCTGTTGGCTGAAAGGTTACGAGTTTTGAAATAGTATGGTAGTTTTGGCGGCATTTTTAAAGTCCTAACTCGAACGTGCACTGCAGTTATCCGGTCAGCTTGGCATAGTGGTCACCCTTGTCATCCCGGCCACCCTTGTCATCCCGGCCACCCTTGTCATCCCGGCCACCCTTGTCATCCCGGTCACCCCTGTCATCCTGGTCACCCTTGTCCTCCCGGTCAACTTGTCACCTTGATCCC
Organism: Chironex yamaguchii; assembly: GCA_024741275.1. Taxonomy (NCBI): domain Eukaryota; kingdom Metazoa; phylum Cnidaria; class Cubozoa; order Chirodropida; family Chirodropidae; genus Chironex; species Chironex yamaguchii. The sequence goes on from JANTCA010041237.1 coordinate 5,545, forward strand.
ACTACGACATGAGTGCTCTTGACTGAAGCACTCTTGCCTGTTGCAGTTAAAGAATGTCAACAATGGAATGGAGATAATGATGTGTTACAATTCAACCAAGTTTGCTTTCGTTGTTAATTTTTGTGGATGCTTTGGTTTATCTGTTTGCTTTTGTAAACCAAGAACAGGAATCCCAAACAAACAATGATTAGGTTGTTGATGAATACAGCCAACGTGAACTTGACACCAATTTACCTACATTAATCGATTTCGTCAAGCTGCGGTTTTCCGTAAGCACTTACTTAGCTTAGATTTGTAATTTGTTCATGACTCTTCGCTATGCTGCTGTACCGCTACGGTAAGTTTCAGTTCAGGCCATAGCCTGGTTGTTCTTGATCTTAGTAATATTGCCTTGCTTGGAGTGATGATTGTGCGTGACTGCGTGACTGTTGTGACCGACAGTTATTTAGCTACCTCGACGCTTCCTGCTTTGAAATTCAGGAACTTTCGGTTAGTCTTATAGCTGGTAGGATATTTATTAGTTATAGCCAAAGTATGATTGGGCTGTTGTCAACACTTTGCCACTACTCAAATGACAATCGTAGCTAGGATTTTATGCACAGCGTAATTAATAGTTAAGCCTGGTTCTCATATGTTGGTGATCGTCGCCTATTAGGGCCTTGCGATGCTTGCGATATATGAGAACATGAGATTTTGGACGTCGCTGATCATGGCCTATCGTCGCTGATGAACATAAGAAGTTTGTTTCTTGCGATGTACTGCGACGATAGCCTGTGAGCAAATTTATGAAAACATCATCTGCGTCCATCTACGATCATGTCTAATTCCAAATTTTTGGTAGTTCCAATAATTCGAGCCACTGTTTGCAGGACATTCAATGGTAATGTTTTTGCCGTCAAGGGCGCCAATACAATTTAGAAAATTCCAGTCTTGAAACATACCATCAGCAATTATAGTCCATTCATCTGCACAGTTTGGTGCTTCGAGGTAGTTCTGGTTCATAGCAAGGCATATTCTTCCGTAGGTTTCCTTCATAACACTGCATAGAATGCTTTGACCAACCCTGAAGTTAAATGTCTGTGACAACTGACAATCACCTGTTGCTAAGTGCCTTAACATTATGATCAATCTTTCTGCTGGAGAAAGTGGATTCCTGCACTTGCAATGTTTCTTCTTTGTAATTGGGGAAACAATTTTAAGTATATGCTCAAATTGAGGGCTCATTCTTAGATACTTTAAGAAATACCACCTGTCGAATACTTCAAGTTCTTTCACTTAACTTTGATATTGGCTGTACTGCTGTCTTCTCTTTAGCATATCCCTTACCCCAAATCGTCACCGCTTTGACTTTCTCGTGCCTTTCGTAATATTCTGGCATCGTTTCATGCCTTTCGTAATAATCTGGCGTCGTTTCATGCCTTTCGTAATATTTTGGCATCATTTCATGCCTTTCGTAATATTCTGGCATCGTTTCATGCCTTCCGTAATATTCTGGTATCGTTTCATGCCTTTCGTAATATTCTGGCATCGTTTCATGCCTTTCGTAATAATCTGGCGTCGTTTTTGTACAAGTAGAAGTAGTAACTTAACTTTGTGATAAGACTCATTGTTGTCAGGGTCACACGTGACACTACGGGCCACAAGATCGCATGTCATCTCAGACAAGCAGAGTATAGAGTTTATGAGAATACTTGCATCGGCGACAGTCGCCAACGGTCCGCGATATACGAGAACTAGCGTGAAAGTGACACATGTCGAGTATCGATGACTAACATATGCAACAGGCTGACTTTTGTTGGTCGATGCGTACTACCTTGCGGAAGCAAACATCATAGGCAAAAGGGATGAGCTAAGGAATAAATTATTACGGATTTTAGCGCTGGGGCAGAATCTGGGTTTCGCATATGCGTGAGATGCCACCTCTGCCACTCCCAGTGTTATGACATTTTTTTAATTGTTTTCGGGCGAAGATTCCGTTGCAATATAAATGAAGTTGTAGCTATAAAAACACGAAAGAACCATCACCTGGGCCTTGTATGGTCATATTACACTATTCACACTGGTTTGGCCTGTAAACAGGGAACTGGGCTACGATTTCACCATCTTCTTTAAGAGCATAGAAAGCTGTGACGCCTTTAACGACTCATGCTTTTAAAAATGTCATCTAGTTGTTGAACAGAAGTATGTAAGATATTGAAAGGTGGCCAGACAAAACTGAGGCGAAAACAGGCCTTTTAATGCTTTCTCAAGGGAAGTGTTTCAAGAACATGGATTTGTTTATTTTCCGGTTTATTCATTCAAAGAAACATCCAGAGCATCCTTCCTCAGGTCCTCAGCTCCTCGGTCTCTCCAGTCAGTATTAAGTTCCCAGCTCCTCCGTCTCTCCAGTCAGTATTAAGTTCTCAGCTTCTCGGTCTCTCCAATCAGTATTAAGTTCCCAGCTCCTCGGTCTCTCCAATCAGTATTAAGTTCCCAGCTCCTCGGTCTTTCCAATCAGTATTAAGTTCTCAGCTCCTCGGTCTCTCCAGTCAGTATTAAGTTCTCAGCTCGTCGGTCTCTCCAATCAGTATTAAGTTCTCAGCTCGTCGGTCTCTCCAATCAGTATTAAGTTTTCAGCTCATCTGTCTCTCCAATCAGTATTCAATTCTCCATTCCTTTTTATCGTAAGGCCTTTCCCATATACATCAACTGCCTTGTTCCAACCGTTATGAGCAACTTTCTACTCATTTCACACGTCATTTTTGTGTCCACGGAGTCCATATTATTCGCCTTACCAACAAAATTTGTACGCTCTCCAAACGCTTTGCCATATCAAATTTTATTGTCCAAACCTCGCAACGGCACTGAAAAAATGTTAACTAAAAAAATGTTGGAGGCCCTCAACTTCGCCTGAAAATTAAGAAATGTATTTCTGACAATATTCTTCATCCTGATGTTGGATTGTGATGTGTTTTTCAAATACGCACATTTGGCATCGTACTATATGACGTGGGGCGTGCCTCTTATTGATGAGGAAGCCATGGATGATGTGGATGAGCTGCTCCCGTGGTGTTCTCTCTCACGGCTATAGGATAATTTGGTGGTGCGGGAAAGACAGATGCTGCCTTGTGATCGGAATGGAGTATAGGGTAATTTTTAACCAGAATGTTTGTGACTGGATGGTTAAAGTGATGATGATTCATAGTTGTTAATGTAATTACTGTGAATCGTTTTAAGAACTATACGTCAGTCCTAGGATGCAAGAATAGTAGTACACATTAGGCAGGAGACTGTGATGTGAGCAAGATCGGTAGTGAAGTGGTAAAAATAGCAGTAACGTGGAGCAGACATGTATTCTTACAAGCGGTCATGCTATCGAAGCACCTCGGTTTTCCGATATTTGGCCTCGGCAGTTACTTCAGTAACAGATTTGACTTGGAACATGAGACGTATGACTGTAAGGATAGTATTCTTGGATTTCATTTTAACTTTGGTCAAAATAATTCACAATTGGATAAAATTTGCGTTTTACATAATGCGAAAGGCTTGGAGGAGACAATGATATAAAAGCGCTGAAGGCGTTAGAGGTCCAACTTCTTGTGATTTGCTTAACTAACCAAGGAAGCATTTTTTATGGCTGCCATCTTGAATGGTGGTAAAAACGTAGCTCATTATGGAACTGTATAGGAATATGTGACTAGTACTGCCCACATTCAGAAAAAATCATACCCTAGTAACAAATTACGATGGGTAACAGTAAACGTTAATTTTTAAGATGCAGCTTGATGTATGATGACCATATTAGAAGTTTACGTTATTAAAACGGTTTATTATGTATCAAAACTTTGTTTTGACCCGTTTCTGTAGATAACGTCTTGCGTTTCTACATTCTACCTTCAATACGTTTCTCGATGACGTTAACTGGACAGTACTTTTAAGATTTAACGAAAAACGTTACAGATTTTTGTCAAAGAGCCCTCATTGTCATGAACACCAAGTAATACAAAATGTCGAGGGACAATTTTGCTTTCTAAAAACTTTTCTTACCTAACGGTTTCCATAGGAATACTATATATTCCCCACTAAAATGATTTCTAGAACCTCTAATTTTGATAAAAGAGGGTTCGAATAACATCGGAAGATTGTAAATTTTTCGTAGCATTTATAAGTGGGAGAAGACGTTGTAAATCTATTGTCACAGGTTTTTTACAAAGCAATTAAATTCATGCTTTTTAAAAAGTACCATTGCCTTTGGTAGTTATTGTCACCTCACATTGGACTTGCATGATTCAACCCTGGAATCTGTGGTTCTGTAGTATGTTATACATTAAAAACCGTCACTATTCAAAGATTATTTGTGAAAAGATATGCGGGTTATTGGAAAAGACTTCGAGAATCCGAATACCTGAGTAGACTTGACGATGATCTTTAAAAGAAAGATGACTATAACATGTGCGTGATTTTTTTCAGCAGGTGTTGGCCTAAAGGATCCTAGTTCTGAAAGGTCTTACCATCGCACTACGGCACCAAATGGTCTAAAAGTATAAATTAACAAGAATAAGGAATGAAAAAGTCCTCTTGTTACACTCACCCTTGAAATAATCAGTAGACTAGTCTTATAGAAATGACGACGAAGGAACTAGTAGCTGCTATTGGGTCTTCAACAGCAATCCCCATCCTGCCTATTAATTCTCGGATATGTTTCGAATTGCCACGCTCTTATTCTAATACCCCACGACTGGTTTTCACATTTTTACTTTAGAAAGTTCAAGATGTATGTCTTCGTAAACGATTATGTTCTAACTAATTTTTTCCACCAGTTAACTGTAGGGATGTGAATGAACTCACGCTGAAAGCCTTGTTTTGACTGTTGTATTGTCGGAAACCACTTGATTCGTCTACAACTAGGTATTTTCATCCAAGGTATACCACTCCCCACACGCTTATTCCCACTCTGCCGCCAGCTTATCAATGTCAAACTTATTCCCAATCCCCCTGCAACAAATTTAATTCCATTATTACTCAAAACTCAGAAAGTTTGCCCGCAACTGATATTTCATTAAAATTGTGGTTGCTTAGTTTGCCTTTTGTTACCATTTAAAATGGCCGCCAGACCTCCCGTGCGTCACAAAAGTTAGATAACTACTGCATTGGGCGTTTTACTATCATTTGGAGGAGACGACGTCGCGTTAGAATTTGTCAAACGTAGACGAACTATTTGTAAAGGGGCTGGACCTGAGTTTGCTTACTGGTTATCCTTGTAATTCTGACTATTCAAAGAAACATCCAGTAGGGGCAGTGCCGGGGTCTTATTTGCGAACCTGAATAAAATTGTTTTCCTGAAGGAGGATGTAGAGGTAGCAAGGAAAGTCAAGCTAAGATGCGGAAAGTATTTGTGGTGAGTAATGAAAGTGAGTAAGAAGATAGGTAAGCCTTCTTGGATAGGAACCTTCAATCTCAAGTTGATAAACGAGGAATCGTATCGGATAACAAATCCATATTTTTGTTCAAGGTAATGCTACAGAGCAGTCATACTGTGTTATATGTTAATCTGGTCCTCATCAAGAACTGCAGCAAAGAACTCCTAATATATATATACAGTCAGTCGAGAGCTTGTATTTTTACATTGTTGAGTACTTTTATGTTTGTCGATAGTCAGGGAATGCGTAAATTCGAAATTGTAATTTAGTGCTACTGTTTTTGGTATTTTCCTTATAACACCTGGTGTATAAAGTTACGTAAATGTTTTCTTTATTCACTATTATCTGTTCTAAGTTACCGCATCCAGGTTAAATTATCATTCACACTGAAATGAAATCACCTCCTGAGTTATGACCCTGTGTAAGATGAAGAAGGCTTTATAACCATCCTGTTTTCATGAGCCACCATTGAGTATTCTAATTAAGCCCTTGTTCTGTGAATTTTAGGGGATCATACCCTTTTAGAAAACGCTTATACGATGAACACCTTGAATGCGCTTGACCTTTGAAATGTTGACCATTACCGAGTTTAAGGGGTGGCCTTGTGGACTTTAGCTTTCATATGTGTGCCATAGCACGTACAATGTATGCTTTTGTCCTGCTTTCCGTCAGTTTTAATGTAAAATGACACCGATTTACTACCAAGTAAAAGTAATGACGGACCCTCAAAAAGAACGGAAAAGATGACTTTTAACGAGAGTTATGCCTGCACACCAATGTTATTTCTCAGGGACATCCATGCTTAACACCAAGGTGGTGCGAGACTAGTCACCTGACGGCTTCGTCAGTCTTGTCTAGTGGTGGGATTGCGATGTTTGTCTCATAAAGGGAAATCGGTTATTGAAGGAACCATGCAGTAACTACGATAAATTATTTTCTTGCGTAATTTAAGAGGGGGGAGGGAGTTACCTTCATATATGCTGATTCATTCTGTATTGTATAGCAATGGCCACAACAACGGTGAAAATATCTCTATTTCTAAATAATAGTTATAAACCGCAATGGTCATAAAGGAAATTCTTTTCTCTGTTCCATTAGCGATTTTCGCAGTGCATGATGATCTGGTCAGACTAAGCCTGCAAAGGATTCTACACTGCGAACGATTATTGAAGGGCTATCTTTATTTCTTTATGTTCATTAGGCGGTTAACTTTTTATTTCATATTAATTAAATATGAACAGTAATAAACCTTTGGTGAAAGGGTTGAGGAGTTTACCCCTTTGTAGATGCCTAGTGAAATGACATTTATAATTCTAGAAGTCATCCAAGAGTGCAAACCTCCGCTAAACCAGTATTATTCAGACAACAGGGTTTTCCCCACTATGATTTCCGTGCTGGTCACTTTCATGAAGATATTATTACGAAATATAGTAACTGGGTTGACCCTCACTATCACTGAGAAGGTTTCATTACCGAAAAAGTGATCCGGAATGCTATCCAATTTGACTTGGGTCATCCTCAAAATAAGATCATTTATTCCTTATCCCAGGTCGGACACTTTCGGAAATTTCACCCAAATCCATCCGTACGTTTTTGAGTTATCTCGCAAACGAACATACATACAGACAGTGACTGTCGTGACTGTAGTGTATTTCTACGTCAAGAAAAATATTTAAATTTTGTCAAAAATTAGTTTTGCGTGGCCATCGCCTTTGTTTTTTTATTAACTACCGTTGCCTACAGGTTGTTAACTTGCTTGCAGACGTCAGCAAGGCATGTTTCCTGATTACAATTTTTATTATTTGATAGAAGCAATGTTTACATCAGATGTTAATGAAAGCCCCTTTTTTACTCCTAGGTACTCAAATCAAACGACCTGCAGGAGGTAGCTATTCGATATTTATCATTTTGGCTAGTTAATTATCGTATTGTTGACACTTTCCAGTCTAGTGACTGGCTTTTATGTTGAAGTTGCTTTTAAATTTGATTTTTTAAAGAAAGGCGCTTGCTTCGTTCGTAAAGCAGTTTGAAAATGTTCTCAAATATTATTTAAACAATGAAACAGTGTCTCTTTATTAACTAACAAGAGTACATAGTGCTTGATTTCGTTACTTTTAACAAAGTCGTTTGTTGTGAAATTTGAAGTGGATAGGAGTTAAATGGAGTTGAACTGGATTATTGGATTTGTACTCAAGTAAAACATTCTTGAGCATTATTTGTAGCGAGGAACTTGCAATGACAAATTTTTTCTTTCCATTTATAAGTCAATACGCCTCGGCTCCAAAATGCGCAAAATCGCATTGACAGACAGTGTCTGAATAAGCTTTTCATTAAACGGTATGTCTTTGATGAGCTAGATTTCATTTAGTTATTATAACCAAGGTTTTACAGGTCTAAAGAAGGTGAACAATAATCCTTGACTAATCGTTTATTGCGTGATAAAGTAAGTTTTCAATTGCATAGATGAAATCCCGCGATACCGGCAATCACCTTGTCTTCAATTTGTATAACTAACAGGCAGTAGCTGACGTGTATTATACACATAATGATACAAAGCAGCCATTGATGAGGCCTTTCGCGTCGATTGGTGAAACTGGATTACTTTTCCAGTGAAAGGGACGACGTTGTTACGCCCATTTTGCCTATTTTGTTTTTCTCCTACGTTCGCGAAAACGGTGGTTGGTCTGTGGCGTTCGTTTGTGTGTTTGTCGGTTAGCAACATATCGGCAAAAGTCACCAATGGATTTGACGTTATTTTTGAGAGGACCGGTCATGCGACTGAGGACAAATAATTAGTCTTTGGCGATCCAGATCATAGCCTGGATTCTTGAATTTTTAAAGCGTTCTTTATCATTCTGAGATGAAGCGTTTTTCAAAACTTGGGCTTGTAAGTGCAGCAGTATTGTTAGGGCAGGGTTTGGTGACTAAGTTGGCAACCTTAGCCTTTAGGGAGGTTTCTCAGGTACTTTATGGTGTGACTTGGAAGAGTTGGCGTTCTTTGATTGCCTAAGCAGTCAAAAAGCTAAGATTGAAAATCTCAATAGGAAAAGTGAAGACAGTGTTAAACTCAGCCATAAAGGAATTCTATTCAAATCCAGTGACGGAGGTAGAAGGCAAAGAGGAAAAGTTCTGATTGTGGTCAAGGTCAAGAATGAGAAACGTAGCTAATTAAATCAGGTTTTAATATGTTGGAGACGAGCGTATCCATCCCCACTTTTCTGCCACCTTTTTACATGACCGAGAAGCTCTAAATTAATTACTACTACGTTAAGTTGAAAATTATGAGGACTAATGATTTCGAGAGAAGAAATAGAAAAAGAAGCCAACTCAGTTCAAAAGCGTAAAGGTCCTCGTATTTATAAGATGACGCCTGAAGTGATTAAGGTACGAGGTTGACCGTTGGTTGATGTGTTAGAAAAGATGCTAAAGTTTGGATTGAGGAAGCATCACCAACAGATATCTTCCCTATGTTTATAAACCCGATTTCCAACTACGGACAAGTATGACCTAGGACAGTATCGTTATATTTGACTACTATCAGTTCCGAAGAAGACGAATCGAAAAGTCAACACAATATGGTTAAGATCTGCAAGGGGAATAGCTGATGAAATCTTTATTACAGGGCAGATGGAAAAGGCATTACGAAGAAACAGGACACTACTGTTCAACATTATAGACCTAAAATCCACGCTTGATACAGCATGACGATAGGCACTTTGAAGGATCACGGGTTTATTATAGTATCGATCTCTTATTGTCTCTGCTGCCTATGCCAATGAGATTTGGACCCGGCTTGATGAGGATTAGAAAGATGAGTGATTTTGGAATGACATACTAGCGCTACATAGGCACTGTATCTCTCCGGAACAGGATCCAAACTGCCATAGTATACCAAAGTCTACGGATTTATTAGAGGGTTTCAATGTTGTCGGGAAGAATGGGCTTGTATGCTTTGGGCATTTAAATCGGCTCGATGATACCAGGTAAGTGAAGATGGCGTACAAAAATGATGTCAAAAATGGGATTAAAGGGAGACAACAAAAGGATTGGTTAGAATGGTCTCTCTTAGATATCTCACTACTCACTACTCACTGTGGAGAGACGTGCTCCTGACAGAGAGACGCAAATACGTTACGTAGTGTCAATGTATAATTGTTTTTAGATACCATGATGGAAGTTGCCTAGAGCATACGAGCTTGAGACCTGTAAACGCAATTGTTTACTTGATTTTCTATATTATGTAAGCAGGAGCACATGTACTTCAGATGACCAGGAACTCAAAGGATTTCTTATTGTTTATAGCTGCAATCTTGGTGACGTCTAATTAGTTTTGTGATGATAATTTCAGGAAAGCATTCAAATTTTGAACTACTTAGTTGACATCTAGAAATATCCTTATGGCCAACGGTTACATCTGCCACCTTAGCAGGTTTGGATTTCTGAATTATCCCTAGGGCCCCCCTGTAAACTGTGCGACACCGTATTTTCCTCCTGATGTGTAAACACGTGTTTCCTTTCTCCTGTTATTAAAGTTAGAGGTATTAAAGTTAGAGGTATTAAAGTTAGAGGTATTAAAGTTTTTCGCGCCTTATATGGCACCTCTAAAGGTAGACTCGAGTAACGATGCACATAAATGTCTGATGTTCAGTACCCTGGACAACGTACCCCAGATCGGCACCTTGTACTAGTATATACAAGGAACCACCGTGTACGTTTGGAGGGCCGAAGGTTAGTCTAACTTTGGATGGACTCCAATTGACGTTTCGCCAGTTATAGACAGAAAAAGGAACCTCGAGGGAAAGTTATTTGCTGGCTATGTTTGGGAGTGGTTCCCTGTTTGAAGACATGATTTTCAGAATTTATAGTATCATCACGCTGTATCTGAGATATCTAGAAGGCTGTTTCCCTTCCTGCTACCTCCTGGCTTGTGCCATAGACCACTTGCATATTTGGCCACTATTCACATGACAAATTGCAAGTCTTCAGAGTGAAACTGAAGACTGTTTTTTGAGCTTCATTTGATGTGCTGAGGATATTGTATCCCAACTTCTGATTAAAGAAACTCGACTCTGTGCATGAATTCGTAATGATAACCCAAGAGAGGTTGGGAGATGATAACGGTGGTTACTCGTTAAGATGCATTAACTAAATAGCCAGACACGTATGCGGATTTTCGCTTGATAGACGTTGCATTCTCTCAACTTGAGATTTCCACTTTTCTGTTTGCCGTGCGAAAACAAGGTGTTGTGGTAGAAGCACTGGGAAAATGAATACAACATGAGACTCATAGTGAAAAAACATAAAGCACTGTTGTTTTGGGATAATGGTTTTATAAAGGGTATTTAGGGTTTCAGGAACTTTGTTATTAAGTATCGGAAGATGGTGTAAATAGACTGTTGTATGCAGAGCGTTCTCTATCATCGTGATTCCAGCATTGCAGGGAGATTTTGCTGTCGTCGCTGGTGCACTAAAAAGGTAGTACAGATTGAAATATTTACTCACTCACTCACACTCGCTCACTCACTCACTCACTCACTCACTCACACACACTCATGTAATAATATAACACTTATTTACTCACTTGCTCTTACGTACTCAAATGCTACCTTCATACTTATTGCACGGTGTTACGATGTCTTTTCCCAACTGCCAAAGTCGGACGCTTTCTTGAGATATCTGCAGGCTCGATGAACGACAGTCACAGAAATGTTTATATATGTCATGTCAGCTTTGATTCTTTTAAACCTGTGCCTGTTGGGGGCGATCACTATAATAGCAGTCCACCTGTTATGATGGCATTTTCTTGTTCCAAATGTATTCTCTATTTCGCAGAACTGTGTTCTCTGTCTTATGACCTCATCCAGGGTGGTATACCAAGATGGTCTCGCAGGATAGCCAAAGTTGTTTTATCCATGATTGTAGACGAGCAGAGCCTCCATACGATGGGATTGTCATTTTTTTTACTAGCGTGATGACGACTTCAATTTACATTAGAGATTGACTTTTTACGAAGTTTTTTAGATGTTGGAATTGTACGTTAATATAGTTTCGGTAATTTATTTATTGCCAATAGAGGGTAGATTTAGTCGCGGGAGTTTACAGGCGAGCGGAAAGGGTAACTGAGATCATAGATCCTTGACAAGGTTGACCGAGCTCTCTATGGCAAAGCATTGCAAAGGAATAGTGAGGATAAAATTAAATATGCTGTTTTGCACCTGTCCTTTTCCTCTTAGGCGCTAAGCACAAATTTTACCATACCTTTGAACTGAAGTTATGTTTCTTTACACTCTACTGTCTTGTCGCGTCTTTGTTTCAATTTTGTGAGCGAGGGCTGATTAATTGATTTACTTTAGAGCTTGATTTTGTCTGAGAATATGACAAAATTTGTAAAGGCCAATATCCGTCTGCTTTGCGTCCATAATCTAATTGTAAATTTCTGGAAAGTTAAGCGAGTAAGAAAATGTATTGTGCGGACATTGGGTTCTATAAACATAGAATTACAGTACACCATACCAGTGGTCGTTTCATTCCTTATTGTGAGTTTTAAATACTTTAATCCAACTCAGCTGGAGTCGTGAACCCTTGAATGGTCTTCGTCTTTGTTTCTTTGCTTCAACACTTTCTACTATTGTTCACACGATCTTTCTTTAGTCGCCGTGCAAGTTCATAAAAGGGTTTTACACATGACTGGGAAAACTATCATGTTATTGAACTTGCAAGTTGATCGAAGGGAAAAGAGCTCGTAGGTTGTGGAAACAATTGTGGTATGCATACTATTGTGAGCGCTATCTTGAGAATGTAACATTAGAGAGGGTCTTGGAGCGGGATGGGTACTCCATGAACGAACTCAATAGAACTTATTTGAACTGATTATGGATAAAAAGGAGTGAGAGGATACGACATCAGATTTGGATACAACTGGTTTCTTGCATTAACAGTGCTAGGATGTTTTTGGATCCGTTTACGATTCAAGATAGCTATGACTACTATTTTGGTAATGTTTTGCTAATTTTTGTTTATATTCTCGCAGTATCTGTTCGCTTTTAAATCGCGTCTGTTATAATTCAGGCTATTTAAGGTCGTAGTTGATAGGGATATGAATCCTTGTCAGCGCGTACCCGATTTGTTCCTAGTCATGATGTTTTGATCTTATCCCTTGTGTGATGTACCACAAGCAGAAAATAAATGAGAGATATGGATAATAGATATTGTGATACTGTCAATCTGAGGTAATTTTGGAATTTTACTGGCTAAAATTATTACAGTCCGTCAGGTGTAGGGATGTCAGACCGGCAATAAATCTTCGATGGGCTGTGTGTCTGAAACATTCTCAACATGTATGCTAACATTGCTGTAGTTATCGACAAACTTTCTAGGGTTCTCGCATACTTGATTACGTCCAATTTTGAGGTTATGCCTTGGAAATAGACGTTGCACAGATAACGTTTCATACAAATAACTTGATACTCATGTTTTAGAGAAGCCAAATTACACAAACGAAGGATATGATAACATTTAAGCTATTGAATGTTATGTCGTGGTATTTTGTTGAAGTTTATTTATATAGATTTTGCTTAAAGAAAGGCGAAACAAACACAGGTGACAACAGTGGAATGGAATCAAGACTTTAGCTAAAAAGAACAAAACAAGACATGTAAGCCGGTTGGCTTGTTTTTGAGCGACCTACAACAGAAAGAGAAAATGATGTTCGGGCACATTTTCTGGAATGTTTTACCCCGTTTCTTTCGGTTTGGGTCACCATACAATGTATTTGTCGCTCTGTATCTGACTCCTGGGCTGAATTTCTTTTCATCTACAATGGTTGTCTATGCCATTGTCATAGACACCACGACATAGACGAGCACATATATGCTTGTGTTGTTTCCTGGTGTGTGATAGGGTGAGATAATCGCTGATTATGTTGACATAGATAAAGGGAGTTGTTTTGGTTGTGAATGGTGGAATAAGACGTTTGTGATCACCAATGATATGAAGTAGAAAAAAGTCCTGAACATCTGTAGTCTTCTTAGCTTAGCGGAAAAATATGTCTGGATTTTGTGTGTTAGCTGCGAAGTTGAAATATGAGTGTATTCACAAAGTGGAAATAGATGTATTTTAAGGCAAGAAGTTATATCAAGGTTGAAATTCATCTTGATGGTACTATGTGATCGTGATGGGTTGTCAGCATCGGTTCTATATCGAGTCTATATCGCAGGTTCATAAAATTTACTCAGAGAGGGCTAGATTATTCTGATGAAGATAACAAGGAAACATAAGATTGCTTTATTTATGAGTAATTTGTAATTCTTATATAGTATTAGAGAGTGCTGGCTGCTTTTGTAACCTATATCCGTGTACATCTGTACCTGTAAGGTTTCCTTATCCTTTTATGCATTCATCCATCCATCCGTCTACCGACCAATGTATCCATCCACCAATGTATCCATTCATCCGTCTACCGACCAATGTATCCATCCATTCACCAATGTATCCATTCATCCATCCGTCCATCCAACCATCCACCAATGTATCCATTCATCCATTCGTCCATCCATTCGTCCATCCATTCGTCCATCCATTCGTCCATCCATTCGTCCATCCATCCATCCATCCATCCATCCATCCATCCACCCACC
>JANTCA010041248.1:0-19579 GCA_024741275.1 Chironex yamaguchii
ATATGTCCATTCCTTCTACAAAGCTGTCCACAATTCAGAGCCATACCGTAAACACTGACTTTGTGATACTCGTACAAGGCTTGCATTAATACTGCTCTATTGCTTGTGTCCCAGATGCTATTAAGTAAGCATGTCGTGCCTAATTATGTCCAATCATACTACTTTCGCTAGTGATAAGACTAGTCAAGTACATCATGCAGGGACACCGGAGAGAGGGGTTCCGAGGGCAAGCGTCCCTCCTGTGTTTTCTTAAGGGGGCAAGGAGTGTAAATGTACTCTTTTAAAGAGGACTGAATGCAACGTATGTTGCTGCTTGATGCAATGGTTGCTTCTTCCCATATTGATGCAAATGACTGGCAATCACAACTTTCAAATAAACACGATACGATTCGACATATCGAGAAATAGCCAAGGATGTCGTAAATGAACACGATCATCATTCGTTGAAACAAATTTGAAAGCATTTTAAGCCTGTCTGAAAGGTTCGGAAACTACGGTTTTTTTCATCTGACACTCCAGAGTATGAATCGTCAGAAAGAAAAGTATATGTATATGGCAACCTATCTATATGAAACATGTATCAAAACTAGCCAATCATAAACAAGAAAGGAAACAAAGAAAGAGAAGATGGAGAAACAAAACATTATTGAAAGATTTAAAGTGAAAAAACGAACTCTTTTTCCCTACAGAGTACTGGTTTTGTTGTTTTAATGTAGACAGACTCCAGTACACATAGATGAAAGGACGATCTAGATGAGCCAATCATCCGAAAATTCTCGTCCTGATACATTTTGGCGCATTCTGAATTTTAGTAAATGTTAGCTTATGGCACAATCGCAAGTTTCGGTAGTCATTTTCGTTTGGCTGTACCACAAAAAGATTGTTCAAATAATTAATGTGTACGCCAGCCAGATTTAGCTTCTATATCATGCTCTAAGATTAATCTTCATGGTAAAGACAGTCGCTCAAATAACTCCATCCTAAAAATGATTTGAGTATAGTTGATACTGTTTGTCTACATCCATACCTTCTTGTTATTATAAAACCTGATGATATTGTCTTCTTTGTACTATCTTATTTAGCCAGGGGCTTCACTTCATGTTATGTGTTGGGGGGTGACGGGGAAATTTGTTCTGGAAACCATGAAAAACACTCGCACCAGCTCGTTACAGGTGGGCCGGAATGGACCATCATCAAATATTTACAAATGACAAATGAACAAAAGAAGTACAAACTACTTACAGTTCATAAAAATTGATTTCTATACTTTTTGTTTTTCCAAAAACAAGAATCCTCTCATCACTTTATTCATAACCATCGCATTTTTGCCTTTTAACCATTTCTGTACAATGCTGTCTAGATCGATACGATCTGCGAAATCTTTTTCAGTTGCCGGCATAATTCATTCAACATTTTATCGTTTATTAGCTGAAGATACGCTCGTCGTTTGCAACTGATACGGGAGTAGTGAAAAGCAAATGACAGCATTTGTCGACTATTGGGGAGAGTTCTTTGTTTTCAAGAACAAATCTACCAGCATCTTTTCCTCATCCATTGATCATATCAAGCTCAGCAAATAACAGGTCCTTTCCAATGTTTTCAGTTGGTGGGAAGGGACTGCAAAGTTGCTTGAAATCACCAGCAGAGCAAATCTACATACCCTCATGTCAAAAGCAATCACGATCCTGACGTTGCAAATTGATAGCTTGAATTTGTTGGAAGTGTGCGTATATACCAATATCAATATGAAACTATTGTTTGTTTGACAGAGGTCTGCGCTCCTCAAGTTGTAATTGGTGCGTACAATGCACCCTATGCCCAATTACGAGTATTTTGCTAAATGGCCATGCAGCCTGCCCTTAAAATGGTAGCCAGCCTTTAAAATGATAGCCTGCCCTTAAAATGGTAGCCTGTTAAAGAAATTTAATAGAGTACATCCCTTGTTTGCAGCGCTCCGATAGAAACTTGTAACCTAATGCGTGCGAGGCAGAGGTATATCATAATATCGATAAAGTGAATTCCTTTTCGATCACTTGTGAGCACTTGGAAACTGTAGCCTTGCCATGGGGAAAGGCATTTACTGATTTGGTTAAATCTTTAAACGCCGTACGTTTACCACCCTTTTGGTGCGGAAAACGGTAAATGTCGCACGAGGTTGGTATGCTTTGAGGCAGACTCGCAGTTGGATCTTTTTCTCCTCAATGGCGGTAAAGTTAGAATTATTACACTTTGTCGGGCACATCATTGATAATTATTAAAACAGCCCAACAGAGGTGGTGACAATTTCGTCAACAAGTTTTATGGTGTATGAACTTAGATGTGGACTGAAGGATTACTGTAACGTTTGAAATTGTTATGCAGCTTGAAAATTGCCTGATAATAAAAAATAATGAATTGTGAATTGTGACCGGGCGATTATAACTCCTTGACCTTTTAACAATGCTCTTTGCGAGCTAATCGCCTTTCATGACCAGGGTATGTTATGTGTTAACTCACTTTTGCGGTAAAATCACTCTTCCGAGAAAACAATTGGAAAATTCAAAACATTTAACATTTACAATCATCAATAACATTTATGATTTACAGTCATACTTAACTGCCATCACAAATACCATCTTATTGAAATATAACATTGCTACAAAATTTACAAGAAAGTTCCACCCCTTTCGCCAATAAACACATAGCATCGTATTGTAGAAGTAGACAGGGCGGTCTTGTAACAGAAACAGATGTTTGACCGTAATCATCGGAGAGTAAACTTGACCCCTTTCCTACTGAGTTAAAGAGCTTTGCCCAATCAATCATCTACCCCATAGACTCAGGCATATAGTTGCACAAATATTGCTATTTTCTCACAGAACATATCTTTGAAAAAGGGCATCAGACTCAGGCCACTTTTCAGATCCAAACTTCACTTACCTATGCCCTTTCAAATTATTTGAATTACCAAGACAAAAACACGACTACAGACACTTGAATGAAGGTCGCTTCTCAAATTTTTTAATAGTTTTGAATTTCTATAACATCACTACACAATATACTTGCATATCACACTTACAACATAATTTAAATATTTACATTGCAGACTTTCCTTCGCCTGCCTCGTTCCCGAAAAATAACCTCACTTCCAAGTAAATATAACGACACGTAGCGGGAAGTCAAATATATCACCTAACCGAAAACTTAGGATCGATGGTAACATATCAATTTACTAAAACTACGCGAGTCTTGGCTGAGTAATGCGTTTGTGAAGTTTTCTCCAAAAAATTGTGCACTGTACTGTACCTACCCAACTGGCTCACTTAGATCAATCCTTGTCGCAATCGCAGCGTCTCTAGGGAGCGAGCGGGAATTGAATACAGGGAGGAATGAGGAATACTGGGATCACGACACGAGTATTGAAAATTTACCACTATCACAATTGCAAGCTAGGTTACTTTCAAATTAACACTTAACAAAAATCTATGCGCGAAACATGCCTAAAATCAACAAGAATCGCAAAGTACATTAAATAAAGTACAATTACTGAGCAATCAGAAAATGTTGAACATTCTGGTACCCCGTCTATTGAAAACAGGACAAGAAAGTGGCTTTGGTATAGTAAGGCCTACCTAATGCGCATTTCAATTGGATAGGACAAGTGTTTCGCATGAAGGGTAGAGCGACCTCTGCCAAGGCCCTTGGGTGGCCACTGGAGGGTAACGAGGCCAGAGGTTGACCGGAAACGACCTGGCAGAGGATGCTGGAGACAGTGGGGGACAAAGCACAATGGAGGACGTTGTACGAAAAAAGTGGCGGCAAGAGACTGGGCTTTGGGGAAAACGCGTTCACCATCTTATGCACCTCCTGGAGTTGAGAGAACTAGGTGCTTGTTTGCCACTTAATCCACACTATAACGATAGGGCATCTCGGGCTGTAGACACAAAATGCCAGAAAAGGACTTGCCAACAAATGCTACACAGCGCATAAACTCTGACATGCTGTCAGTGTCTACCAGCTCAACTTCAGGCTTACGTCGTCAAATTCTCTCGTCATCTAAGAGTCTCTTGGTGAGAAACCTCTACTAAATTTCATTACAATTTTACTACATCAATCATAGTCCATTGGCAAATAGGCCACGGAATCAATGGTTAACAATCCGAGAACCTCGGAGTTTGAACGTCTTTCTCGGCAGATTATAGAACTGTAATTTTTGAAATGCGTTAATATGCTAGCCACTCCCGTCTCCCAAACAATTTAATTTCTTGCCAATCAAGCCCTCGCCATGCTGCAACTTCTATTTGCCGACTTTCTTGAATACTGCTAAGTTACCTAACATGAACTTCCTTGACCCACGAAACAGTCAACTTAAATTCAGTAAACGCAGTACACGGTTGTACGAGCCAGCTCAAACACAACGCAATTCAGTTCTTATATGTCTCTTTTAGCCACTACCAATTCCCCATAAAAATAAATCCTGATTTCATAAATTTTATACTGTGACAACTTCATGCACTGGAAACCAATTGCATATCTTATACAAAAATCTTAATTCCACTATCATGGTCTCCCTTTCTCTACCAAAACGTCTATCATACACACTACATAATCAAATGGGCTAAGTTTACAGAGTTACACAAAGGTTTTTCGAACAGACATTAATAAAGGATCTATATATCCCGACTTAAACAATCTATTGTACGACCAACTTGTGACTAAATAAAACCCTGTTTTGCTACGCGCATACAGTAATTACAAGATAACCATCTATCCATCGATCTTAACAATCCTAAAAATGATTATTGGCTACTAACCATAAAATTACACGCAACCCTTAAAACCGGGAAGACTCAGGCACAGATCATTTTCGTGAATCTATACCAAATCCAATGTAAACCAAGTAATGGAAGACTACAACTACAACATATGCTTCCTAAAGCACAACTTCATAATCTCTCCTTTAGCATAACCTTTTAGCAAATACCTCAGTAACCGATGCATGACCTGGCAACTTCTCCCACTACTAGTGTTCTCGTGCTTGTGTCTCAGATATTATAAAGACATGTTAATGAATATTGAAAACATGGATCCCTTCATCACAAGGAGCCTTATTACCTTGTCAGATTCTACGTTCAAAAAAAGCCCATTCAAGAAGCCAGCAAGAGTACTATAACTTCATGTTCTCTATACCCACCATCATCGTATACCAAATCAGCAGCGGTCTTCTTTTTTGATGGCATCCACATCCCCCATAACCGCAAGTTCACGCTGAATTTTCTCCAGAGTTAATGTCCTTTTCAAAGTGTATTTCTCAAGTTGCAGACCACTAGTGGTTCGCAAGTTTGACGGCTGTGTCGGAACAAGATTGTAAGGAGAAGTTACCTGTAAACAAATCAAGTTAAGGAAATAGAAGGGTGGGATGATAACTAAGAAATACCTAGAGTTCAGGGATAAAATACGGACAGTGAAGGTAAGGACTGTGTCTTCATAAAAACTCGAACACACGATCACTCGCACATTCGCGAAGTCGAACTGATTTTCAGTCCCCTTGAACAATACTATCGTAAACTAATACCCCTGATAACTGGAGCATTCGCCAAGTCGAACTGATTTTCATTCCCTTTGAACAATACTGTCGTCAACTCAAACACTCGTTAGTTCGAATCACTTTCATTGGTCAATGGAAGGTTCGAGTTACCGAGAGTTTACTCTATTCGTACCAGGGGGTTGACTTTAAGCACACGTACAAAACAATAACGTTTTGTTTATAACTGTTCCTGGTCATTGTGAAATGAACGTTTTCAGTCAGAAATGACTTTCAACTTCCTTGGCTATGTCATTGTAATTACCGTGTTGATCTCATGTCATATACTTTTAAGCCCTAAATAAATTAGATATTTTCAAGTCGAGTTGAAAATGTCTTTTTCCCATAATTGTTTAAAATCTTGACATATGATATTTTACTTGTTTTACAAATTTGACTAGCTAGCTTATAATAACGACACAGATACGTTCTCTCTTTTTCGATTTTGAGCATTTAATTTACACAATAAGTATAAGTAACATGTAAAAAAAAACACGAAATAAAAATCCCTGTACTGCAACCTTTGTGGAGGTGGATCGGCATGAAAAAGAGAGGATCTAAAGATGCAAAAATTCAGAGCTTTAACTCACAGACCCCTTCAATGCCTCTGTCTTCGCTCTTACGTTGAATTATCTTGTCTCTATCCTAGCCACTTTCCATCTTAGATTTCTTGTTCTAAGTTTATAACTGGTAATTGTAAACTATCTAAGTTCCATGACGTTGTTCCTGCAATGGCATTGATATTAATTTTGACATTTAAGTTAAAATTCATTTCTGAATGTTTGCTACAACATTAATGTGACAGCAATATAATACGCTACAAAACTCACAGCTCCATTTGGAACTAAGCCACCAGCTGCTGTTCCATGAGAATTTATTACGTTGTCAGATGTTGTTCCTCTGTTCGAAATGCTAGATGGTCCAGCAGAATCAGGCTTAGTACTACTCGTAACATCCACTCGGCATCTTTTCAGTCGTGGAGACTCACTTTCCTCGTCTGTTGAATGCGGAGTTTGCTGCATCTGTCCAATATTCCGATAAAATCGCAACACGTCACTAAGTTTTCCTGATGGCAACGATCTTTTCAAACCAACAGCAAAATCATTACAAATCAAATGATAAAACACAAATCAGATATCATCGACTAAATAACTACTAAGTACTGTGTTGTTACGCACAGTATTAAACCATGATATTGTAAAAGTTCATATCTTTTAACAAGAACAGAATCTGCTAATGAAATTTTAAATTAAAAGGTCTTCCTCACGCAATGTAATAAGATTAGGAGCAACAAAGAGATGCATTTGACTAAATATGGGTAATGCCGGTCATACCCCCAGCTTAAAAGGTGCACTTGCAGCAAATCATGGTACTCAGCCGATATATTTGGTTATTTGTATGCCACTACTAGCACTTGCACTTAAAGCACGAGAGCTTGACATCAGAAGACGTCCACTGTGGCCTGCCCCCGCACGATTCTTCGCCATTGAGCACGATCGGAAGCTACGTCTTGTTAGCATTATATCTTGAATCTTTATGGCGAAGAGACATGAAGGCTTGTTCGACTGGGTTTTATGAGGCTCGCCTCACCACCAACCGTTGTGGGCCAACAGTAGCAGTATGCCACTATATACCCTAGTTGTTTCCATTTGTCCTTCTGTAAAGTATTGGCTTCAGACATGGTGTTTAACACCTCGCACTGACCTTTCCTTACTCGACACCGTACAAGATCCATACCTGATTGAAATAGATCTTTCACGAACGACATAATCGCTTTTTTATCGTCCAGCTGATCAATTGTTCTTTCTTCTACCAAGTACACGTATTTCAGTGCATTTCTGGAAGGCGTCTTTTTGATTTGTTGAGACATATTAACTACAGTAATATCAAACGGGGCAAACGTACTGCGGTGACACTACCGAATATGAAGGTTTATTTCGTTGCGCCATTTCTCGTATGAATACCGTATTTGATTTAGCAACACCGTCGAATAAGCGCCGTCCTAAATAAGCGCTGAATTTTGGGGTCAAGTTTTGAAATAAACGCTGCCGTAAACCTAGCCTAGTATTGCAGACCATTGTTATGGTGTAGTAGAATACTTAGGACTTTGTCTCAAAAAATGACACAGAAAACGAACCGGAATTTATAACTTCACTAATCCCAATGATCCCAAATGACGCCCATCATGCGTCTAACATGGAGGAATTGAATGCTCAACTTAAGGACTGCGAAGGCGACGAAAACAACGAGGGCGAACTTACCATACCTTAGGTTCCTTTTACAGGATAGATTACGTCACTGATTTTTTCCCTCTCGGAATATTAAAATAAGCGCCATCCTCAAATTAGCGCACCATTTGAAGGTCCCAAAATTGAATAAGCGCGCGGTCCTTGATCGAGTAGTTATGGTATCTATTGAAACTCTCTTTTTCATATTTGCTCCCCTAGTAACAATGTCTGAGTTCTTTAATACTACTTTGCTTAACTATTCCCGGTAAAGTCTATCTGTGAAACCTCATTTCACTAGCTCCTAACGCTTTTATTGGTCTTAGCTGTCTTTGGGCGCAATATGCCAGAAAATGACCATTCGAAAATTCTAGCAAGTTTAGAATTCTACCATAGGGATGTTATATTTAAGGTTACAGTACACGACGAAACTACGGAAAATAATACAAGTCATAATGGCGACATCCTAATAAAAATAAAACGAAACAATTTTTGGCCTGTTAAAACGAATAGAAGATTGCGACAGCGGTGAGGCGTGACAACAAATTGTGACAATGTAACTCAACCTTGTTCTCAGAAAATGGCTGACAATGCTAACATGTTATGCATACTTACTCAGCTCGCAATTGTTCTACATAATCAGGATTAAGTCTGCGCATGAGTTCTAGTGACTGCTTAAGTTTTGACAAAAAAGCAAAGTCCTCTCTTCCTCGCACCTACGACAATAAAAAATAGAGCATAGCGGAAACATACACCCCACAACATGCAAAAATAATGGATGCTGTATCACAGGTACCAATAAATTCTTAATATCAAAAAATGAAAGGTACACATCACCATATAGAATATAATGTTTATTACTGCTTCAAGCGCATGTAGTTATACGAAACTTCCTGGACTACCAAAATATTCAAAGTTGTCAGTTAACCCCACCTTTCATCGAGAAAATGATCCATCCGCAAATTTCGACATTGTTTTTGTTGGTGTTTTTCGCTATAGCATAATTGCTATCAAGCACAACTGATTCCTATGCCAGGACTAGGGAACTTTACTACGAAGTGAGCTCTTTATGAGAGTGGGTTCTCGTTACCTTTTCCTACCAATGGCATCTATTCACGGTGACGTGGATTCGAACTTACAACCAATGGCTTGCAAGATTGTCTTCTTAGCCAATACACCATGTCGGCTCTGAAATTTTCACACACATACTAAAACTTGGAAGGCTTATTTTGGATTGCTTGCTTTATGACAGTAGCTTTGCGAGATAAGTTTATTTGTACAGACTATGTAAGTTAAGAAATTACATCACAACTTCCAGTTTCTTGCTATGACAGTGATTGTTACTTACAACTAAAAGGAAGAGCTCGTTATCTTCCTGGGAAGCTCCCGTTACAGACACTTTCTTAATGTCAACAGTAAACGTTGTGCTGCCACCTACGAGAAGAAGTAGGGAGCAGTATAAGAGCACTCCTTACCAAGTTCGGTCATTAAAATATTAATCACCAGTCTCCTTTCTTGATCATTAGGAAAGTGAAAGAGAGGCAAACGAACCATCAGGACGCCAAAAACACACAATAAACAAAAGCCCCTTCACTCATAAATTAGCTCGTGGTCAGCGATTAACAGTACAAGTTAGTTTCTTATTTTTGTCAGTCGGAACCTTATTTCATACGACTCCTTGGTTACATGAGCTGCAAAAGTGCGGACATGGAATGACTTTCATGAATCAAATCAAAGTATGACTGTAGTCCATCTAAAATGCAGCTTACACTTGATTTTGGCAGCAATGCTAAAGTTCATACATTGTAACAAGATCTGCCATGTCATATACGGCAGAAGAGATGAACCCAGATGCGTTTGCCCGGGCTATTAGTCAGCACCGGCATACGATTATACTGTAGGTACTTATTTTTGTGATCAACTCTATCAGGTACACTAAGTACTTTCAAGAGCAAGAACTTGGAAAGATAAAAGATTATGTATGCTTCCGAATGAGATGATTTGATCAGTTTCACGTTAGGACGTTGTAGTAACCAATACCACGAGTATGATATCGGGGTCACAGAATTGATTCCACTTTCGAAGCCCGCCTCTTAAATATTTCAAGGTCTAATGTAACCAACCTTAAACAAATGGTTTACAGTTAAAACAATCGACTAGCCATACCGTAAAGATCAGTTCAGTACTTACTTCAGTTACTTGATACTATCATAAAAAGAAACCGAAAAAGCAACAAGAAAAGAAAAGGAAAGAAATAGAATAAATCGACAAATACAACAAGGTAAAAACTTACTTCCTGTCCGTTTCATTGGCGGTACTTGAGGTGTTTTCGTTGTCACTGGCTTAGCCTCAGCTTCATTGTCACTGACTGGGGCTTCATCGGTTTCATCTCCACTATCTTCAGCCTTACAGATAGTCGCCTTGATACATCGCTTGGTGTTAATCCCTTCTGCACTTTTCAGATCTCTACCAGGGCATGCACATATCCTAACATCAACTCGACGTCTACCAATTGTTTTATTGCTACAACAGCAACAGATCACAGCACAATGACACTTCAATGAAGATAACAGGCAACTGCATCCAAAACGAAGCAAGACTATTTTCAAAATGGTTTTTACCCTATGACTGTTAAAGTCTGAGGTGTTGACAATTTTATATTGTGATAAAAATATAGCCATACAGTTTTATACTAATATACGTTATCCTTACATCAACACGCAGTCCATTAAGTAGCTGGAGAATGTATACATAAAAGTTTACAAGTGTTAGCACTTCAGGATGACAAAAGATTAATCATACGTAAAAACAAAAGAGTGCAACACCAGCAGCACCAATAGGTGTTGTTCAACTTCACCTTGTACTGTTCTCAACAACATACCTCTTTTGTGCACTTAATACAGGGGACCAACTGAATACACTATCGCCAATTTAACAGTAAAAACCTTTCTCTTGCTTCTAATAGAACCACACCATGTAAATCAACAACGGGGGGTTTCGAGCCCCCTCGCGCAGATGGAAGGTAGTCGAATTCCCAATTGTCCAATTTAAACATTTCACCATCTACGCCCCATAAAATCGAAGAAAATCTATAATATCTTTGTGTCTCGATGGAATCCGACAATTATACCAAGGGGTACTTATTGTCAAGTTATACATGTTGCAGTACATGACGGGGCATTGCTTCGCCGCAGTATAGTAGAACCATGCAATTTCATATTTGCTGCATGAAGTAGGTGTGCACGCCGAAGTGACACAAAAATGCCTATTAAAATAACTAACGAAGAGGAAAGTGTTTCAAGATACTCAAGACCAAAAGCCTTAATCGATCATGACTTGAAAAGATCACTCGCGACCGTAAATATACATGAAGAGACAGTAAATGGCTTGCTCGTTTTCCAAAGTAAATATACACGAAGAGACAGTAAATGGCTTACTCGTTTTCCAAAGTAAATATACACGAAGAGACAGTAAATGGCTTGCTCTTTTTCCAAAGTAAATATACACGAAGAGACAGTAAATGGCTTACTCGTTTTCCAAAGTAAATATACATGAAGAGACAGTAAATGGCTTACTCGTTTTCCAAAGTAAATATAATTTGAGTATGCCTCCGGTTTGGTCCACCACTACAGCTACTAAAACATCCAAACTTAAACATCTCAGTGAAATAATCCGTTCCAGCTGAAAATAAGCGAGAGAAAATGTTCTATCATACTTAAGAAGCACAACCAGACAACCACTAAGTGAAAATGTGAAAGAATACGCAAAACAAGCACGTACGTGAGCCAAAAAAATATCTCTATTTACCTTACTGACTGACCACGCTGCCACCAATATATTACCGAAGAAAAAATTTCGTACTTGTATTGACTTTTATTCTTAACAAACCTAAAAAAACTGCCAGGTATTTCCAATGAGAGGCAATCTGTTTCGCTTCAAGATAACATAAGAAAATGTGATTCCTAGTCAGAGTATATTGCGGCAGTCTGCGCATGTTTATACTGGCGTATATCCTTCAGAGCAACTTAAAATAGGAATCTTGCTCTCTACGCCAGACATGTAGCAACACTACTAAACATGATAAATACTAACCTTGAGGTTCCTCGCAAGGGAACTTAACTGACAGTCTTCCCGTCTTCGGGCACGTTTCATATATTAATGCAGCAGAATTGCAATGAAGAATATGCTTAGGTTCTTTGTAACCTAGTTGGACAAAACAAAAATGAAATGGACCAATAAAAGCAGACTTTTGAGTGTTAAGAATTTGGTTCGTAATTTCTAATACGTTTCATTGTCGAACAAATTGTTCCGAGAAAGCTATCAGCTCAAAATTGCAATACTATACAAACTTTTTCCAAAAAAGTACTCACCCTCAGCATTTTTGGTGAAATGAGCTGGGCATCTTTCCACCACCTCCTTGATGTCCTCGATTTTCGAGTATATCAATAGAGCTCGGACATATGATCCGGGCGGAGGAGGACCTAGCATATAAAAATGGGAAGAGAACGAACATTAAGACACACAAAGTATACGACTTGATGCAGATATATTACAACTGAACGGAAATGAAGCGCTACCAGACCTTTAGTGGAGCAACAAAATCCCGAAGTGTCCCAACGCCCTGCAAGAACCTGCTCCTGTTACATTTATATTACACTTGTAGTTTTCATATGAAACACATTTTCGACAAGAATAACGTAACTCCACATATAACAATTATCTGAAAATATATCGCTCTAAATGAAGTCTTTTACAGATGGGGTAGACGTTAAGAGTGCATCAAGGCTAGAATCGCATGAACTTATTGGAGCAGAAATATCTACACTTCTATGGGCCAATTTTAAAGCATTGCCTGGGGTGCCTATCTTGTAAGTTATAACTACTAACTTTCACTTCACATAATCTACCACGCCTTGTCTGGGTGAAAAACAAAGCTGGACAGTCTAAACTTTGTTGTCGACGACTGACCACACGAAGATACAAAAATGAAAGCTTAATGGCTATTTCTTGCTCCTGAAGATAAAAACTAGTGTGTCCCACCGTATCTTAAAGAAACATCCCAAGGGAATCACTCCTTAACGAATAACGTATCGGATCGTATTTGCAATTCATGTGCTCTCTATTTTGAAAGCATCAAGCAACAATACGCTCAATGCCAAAAAGAATCATTTTGTGTTTTAGTAATCCAACATTTTAGAGCCGTAAGCAAATAACGACAGATGCCGAAAACCATCTGGCCGATATATTCAGCATGCAGAGAGTAACTTGTACTCTCTTGTTTGAGGAAAGACATCCTATCTAGAGAAGTGAGCAGATGGAAGATTTATAAAAGATGTTCCTTTTCATCAACATTCTTACAAACAACAATTAGCTTTTATTTTAAACCCATTGTTAACTCCCCAATGGCCAAGGGACATCTTAAAACATGATTCTTCCAAAAGACATTCATTAATCCAGTCTGTGGTCTGACGACTTTGTATGTCAAATAGTGCCGTCAAGTAAACAACACATTTGACAAGGTTTCCTCGGCCACCGAATACAAAATAATTATACCTTAAAGTTATCAATATTTTTGAGTATCTTACCTGCTGTCTTGAATCGAATAGGGCACGGCGCATTGCGCCGCACAAACAACTTATTGAGCTTTTCTGAGTATGCCCAGGCCGTTGACTTTGTCAGAGGCGCCGTAACTTTTTCAAACTCGACGGAGAACTTATATGCACCGGGATAGTCTGTATTACTGGGCAATAATGGTAAGCACTGCTTTTCCTCTAGGGCTGGTTGCGTTGATGACTCCTGACAAAAAGATAAACAAATGTATATATATTACAGCAACGAAAGAATCAAACCAACATAATAAAATTCTTCAAAAATACATTTATATGCAAAAGATAACTGTAAAACTTTCCTACAGAACTGCTGAAGTGCTGAGTCCAACAAAACAAGCTTAAACAAAACTCTCATGACAACAATTAGGTATCACAATCTACTTGCAAGAACTCTACAACATCCATCAACATGCTGAGCCCAACATCTCTATATAAGGTTCAAAACAAGCTTAAACAAAACTCTCATGGCAACAACTGGGTATCACACTCTACTTGAAAAAACTCTACAACATCCATCAACACGCTGAGCCTAACATCTCTACACAAGGTTCAAAACAAGCTTAAACAATACTCTCATGGCAACAATAAGGTATCACACTCTACTTACAAAAACTCTACAACATCCAACAAAAACACCAAACAACTTAAACCAAAACATGCAGCTACAAATTTCATCTGCTGCCTACAAGAAGTACCAAGTACAGTCTTTTGTAGAAAAATAGTCCAGTTAAGATGAAAGTGAATGCTTTAGAGATGTTTGAGTCATACCAGGTGATAAGACTTAATTGCCAGTTGTCCAACATACTGAGAGACAAAGTATATTTACACAATGCTCATGTCCCTATTTTAATCAACATTTAAATTCTCCTTACTGCAACTGACATTTCTGGCTGCCATCCAACAGGTAATTGTACCTTTTGCAATGTTATTGAACAATTGTCTAACAGAAAACGAAAGGCAGTACAAAAATCAGGTTCCAAATCAAACTTATTCATAGACATCATAAAATGGCTTTTTTGTGTAAAGATAACAAAAAAATATTAGATGTGTTGGTGATATTCGTTGATGCTTTTCATGTTGTTAGTGCACAAGAAGCTAACTTTAACAGAGTCTATTGAAATGTTTGGAAAGTGGGAATGTTCTAGGAAAACACCTGCCTATAAACAAAGAACAGTCTGTTCAAAGTTGTTTATAGTTATCAAATGCTGTTTGGTCTAAACTAAGGTGAGACATATATGTGCAGATAGAAGTATGAATGTGTTTCGCGGTGGGTTTGATTGCAAATTTAGTACTGTGATTCATTGACTGGTTAATGTCAACGGTAAAATCTGCCAGCTCTGAGGCCCAAAGTGACATCTAGAATGCTGACAGTTCGTAGGCTTGCTTTAGAAGAAACTTTAAATACCATGTTTTTAAAATTTGCATGAGCTCTTTGCTATTCTAACCAACTATCTATTTGGTATGTTTTGTAGCAAAACATAGCCAATATCAAAGTAAAGGCCATAACATATTTGTTGAAGTTGTTTCATAGATTGTAGAGTATGTAAAAGCCAAGAAATTCAGCTTCATCACAGCTTCCCATCCTAACAAATAATAGATTTTTGGTATCATGTTTTGTTAACACTTTTCCTTCATTGAATGGAAGGGAAATTTCCATGGCACAATAATTTCTGGTCTTTGCTTAAATGACAACATACAGTTTTTACCATTTGAACACTGTTGGTAATATGGGTTTGGTAACAGACATATAGAAGATAATGATCTTGAATTAAAGAAATTTGTATGAAATTATCTCTTTAATGTTCACACAGAGTTGGTGTTTCTTCAATTCCTTTATGCCTGTTTGTTTTTGGATACTTCTTTTGATTTGGCTGTCATTTGCTAACTATTCCAATTTCTGCCTAGCTGTTTAATATGCATAAGGCACTAGTGTAGAAATTTTCTCTGGGATCTTTTAAAGTTATAAAACGTAACTGTGTAGTCATTATTTTAATGTACAATATATTGGACTACTTATCTTAATCTTTACAACGGTATAATCTTAATTCTTGCTTACATTGTTGCACCCTGAATCAGTGACTAGTACATAAAATTTTGTACCAATACGTAGATGATATCTTCTTTCTATCCACCTTGCTATGGCGAGGAGGGTGAGTTATTAGTAAAAACTTGAATTTACTCTTTATACTCTTTATATCCACAAGACAAGCTAACTTAATTGATCAGACAGCATTACTTTCCATAAGTTCTACCTGAGTAATACTTCACACTGCAGAAAACTTTCTTTACCAACTTGTATATAAAAGTTAATTTTAAATATGTTGAGTTCATACTTTGTGTACTTACTATTGGAGGATTCTTGAAAAATTGTTACCTTAATCTAGTGTTTTTTGCATTGCTTCCGTTGCAATGCAACACATGTTACAGAGGGTTATGTCTACATTTACCAAAAGTTTGTAACTTAGTCCTGTTTTGGTCCATCTGTTAATAGTGTCTGGAAAGGAGAGTTGTACTGTCAAATATGTACTTGTTCTATTATATTGAGTAGGTCCTATTAGAAGTTGTGTTATCCATTGATTTGTGGAGGGAAAACATTTAGATTTAACCGAAGAAAATTTAAGCCAAAATGATAAATGAAATTTATGTGTGATTTAACAAAGAAATAAGACATATTTAAATTATATTGAAGACTATTGAATAGCACTGATAGAGTTCTACAGTTACCTTTGTAAGGTAATGAAGAAATATATAAGTCCTTGTAGAAAATGAACATAATTTGACTAGACTAAACTAGACTTAAGTATTGTTCAGTTACAGAAATACCTGGCTAGAATAAGCCTAAACCAAAAGAAGAAATGAGCCATGGACACAGGTGTAAAGTGTGACTTGTGTTGATGGTCAATTTTACACTAGATGAAATACAGACATGTCATGAAAAGAATGAAGCAGGAAACCTCAAAAAATGACTACCTGATATTATAAGCAATTATTTTTGTATTTCTATTAGGTAATATTCACACAATAATACAGAATGACATCTTACCCTCTGGCTCATTAAATTCAGCACTAAGATTTGTCAGCTCTGGTGGACTAAACAAAAAAAACATATATATATAAAACAAAAAAAACCATATATATATATACATACATAAATACATACATACATAGATACATACATACATACATACATACATACATACATACATACATACATACATACATACATACATGAATATTAAATTAACTCTTTTAACTGTTACATAACTGTTGAATTACGAAGAACAACTATTTTAATCTTCAAACTACACTTTTCAAATGTGTTTAAAGATAGTCTCACATAATGCCAATTAATTTTGTTTGCAATGTCACATATTTCACCCTACCATTGTCATAGGCATATTGGAAATACTATGGAGCGAGGCTTGTTGAATGTAGTAATAAATAGCGACACTATTCACAAAATACTAAAGTCAACTCAACCTAACAAAAGATTTCAAGCCCAAACAACAGAATACAAACAAATCAAGTATAAAATAGGACTTGTATCAGTTAAATTTACTGACTAGCTAATAACAGTGATTATCAACACTACTTACCTGCAAGCTATTCCTTCAGAGAAAAGCCTTTCAAGTAAATAATCATACGTATCCATAGAACATGGAGGGGTACACATAGTGCTATCAAATTCCATTGTATCGTCCATTCTCCACAATCAGAAGTGTTTTGAGATACTAAAAAAGCTATATCAGGTATAAATATAGAAATTAGAGACCAAACAAGGTGATCTACGCATTATTATGTAGATAATAGAGTAGTTCATTTGATATAAACAGGTACTATAAATAGTCTATAATTAAGTGCCCCACACCACTTTTCAATAACAAGACCATGCATAGGCATGTTTGTTCTCCACTGAGCTTAAATGAAGTTGTTTCATCACATAGTGCAACTTTTAGTCAAAGACCTTTACCCTTTAAGGACCAACCTCATTTTATTTAGTTAAATGGTAGTTTGAAATGCCCCTGATATCATCAGCCTGTTTTACTAGAGCACATTTAAGAGAATGTGTAAGCCCTGCTTCAGTCCAGGAGAATAATATAAGCACAGAAAAAGTCAAAATACTCCAATTATCATTACATATGGATTTAGAAAGATTAGTTTAAGACAATAATTCTTGCTTAAGAATATTGTCCAAAATGGTGGATTCTATCTGGAACACATTATAGCAATAGTGTAGAAGACAAGCCCACTATAGTATGGTTTACAAAAACAAGGCAATTTATGGATGGCATTAGACGTTAGTTCCATGCCTATCAATCTACTAATGAAATCATCAGTCTATATTCCTGCCTTATTTGATTTGCTATTTCCTGTAGCAAGAATATAAATCTCATGAAGCTCTCAAGTAAACTATTTTACTATAAATATAAATATCACACAATTCAATTTGGTCCACTCAGAAGCAGCATTGGGGGGTAAGCCAGGTAATTGCTGATTACCTATTTCTTTCAAAATTTCTTTTTGAAAAAGTGCTTTTTCATTTTTCACAAAATGATAGAAAAGAGGAAATTTTCAATGCTTTGAACCTTTGTTGCATCACAATCATGAGGCAGAGCCTTCAAGGTGTTCTCTTTGAATTATACTAACTCACAGATAACCAATAATAGGGTGTTTACCTTTCTGCATACATCATATTAGTTGAGTATAATAGCTGTTGAATTTGAGGATTAGGTTGGTAACATGCAGGTTAGGTAGGCCGCAAAGTAATCATCACCACTTCTGACTACCTCACATTTGTTTTTGTGGAAGCCGTGACGTAATTCTCTATGGAACAGATTAAATTAAAAGACAGAGGGACTCGCATCAACATAGTCATTCTGCAACCTGATTACCTTAGCACTGCTGGTCACAATCACTTCAGACCTCTTGGGTAAAGAGTATAGATCTCAGAATTTAGCTTTTGAAAAATTACCTGGTTCCAGAATGCTTCTTGATTTTTTTTCATTGGAAAGTCTCATAATTTTCTAGTTATGTTAGCTTTTTCTTCTCTCATGTCGAATTTTTTATCCATATAGTAAGTCTTCAATCTAGCCCAAACCTCTGAATGACTTTTTGCACACAATTCCATTCCCTTGAATAGAAGTATTTGATTCTAGGAAATGTCAAAATGCCTATATTTGGGGCAATATTGGATAAGGCCTGGGTATGAGAGTGTTAGAGACAGATAACAGTATCCTGCAGCTTTTTTAAGTATTTTTAAGTCAGAACCCATTTCCTGTCTTTTCAACTCAAAGATAAGGTTTTACAAGTGAAATGGTTTCTTTTCTGTTGAATAACCATGACAGTTTCACAAATCTAACATAACATTCTTCTGAAACCCCTTGAATAAGCCCTCCCATCGGATAAGCCTTCACCAAGAAATTCAATTTTACATATAGGCCATTTATGTTTTGTTGTTGATCGTTACAAAACTTCAGAAGATCGGATGTGACAGGGCAATGGGTGCGGTCTTATAATAAATGAAATATGGGCACTTCCTTATGTGAAAAGGGGTGCAGCCAAAAGCACTTGTCGGCAAAACAAAATTGATTACCTATTTTCTTTCACTCCATATCCCCATACTTTGTACCTTCTTCGCACTCAGCTTTCTAAGTTCTGAAATTTTCTTATCAACAGCAACTTCTACATCACAAACCTTCAACTTCTTCATTTCTTTCCAATCTGCAGACACTTCCAACTGCACACCTTCCCCGCTATTCTCTTATGTGACTCAGTATAAGCTTAATTAGTTTTTGAAACAGTCTTGTACTTCCTGCCTTTTCTAATAAACTTAAAACACAACAATGCGACCAAATTTAAATACTCAACAATTAATAATTGAAAGTTTGTTCAATTGCAAACAAAAACATTCGTCATCATCATTTCTCAGAGAGGTCTGTGTCAAGCTTTGAGATAGCAATAACCTTAGTGATTGGTTCTATTATTAGACTCTTCCAAAGCCAAAGTTTAAAAAAAAATCCAAAGTTAAAAAGAAACAATCCAAAGTTAAAGAAGCATCCCAAAGTGACACAATTGGCATTTAAAAAATTTCTGGAAAGGTCACAACCAATGATGTAAAGCCCGAAGGGCTAGATGTCCAACTTCGCGATTTGGCTCTGAATAACAGTGAAGCCGTTTGAAAG
>JANTCA010041259.1:9124-19576 GCA_024741275.1 Chironex yamaguchii
TCATCTTTCGATGTTCGAAATTCCAATATACATAAACTCTTTCTTCCTCAATATGGTCCTTATTTTTGATCCATCGATTTTAGATTTAGCCATATATCATGCTACCCAAACTTTAGTTTCTTGATAAACTTGTCGCATATATTTGTAACTCTAAGCCACCAGATATTCAATCTCTTGATATTCAACCTTTCATCACTTGACTGGTTTTGCAACATGATATTCCATGTTAGTTCCTCATTTTGTGTGGTCAAGCTGATCTACTTAAACCTTAATTAACCTACAAACATTCATGGGGTAAGCAGCTGCAGTTATCGCTATGTTGTTGGTAGCAGTAACTACGTTTCAGTTCTTTAATTTTGCCCTCGGCAGT
Organism: Chironex yamaguchii; assembly: GCA_024741275.1. Taxonomy (NCBI): domain Eukaryota; kingdom Metazoa; phylum Cnidaria; class Cubozoa; order Chirodropida; family Chirodropidae; genus Chironex; species Chironex yamaguchii. The sequence continues at coordinate 9,495 of JANTCA010041259.1, forward strand.
TTGCAAAGTCTTCGATGCACTTCTTTCGGTATTGGTCCAAAAACTCCATTTTATTTCATATAATCTGCTTGCTTATATAGCAAGAACTTATTGGTCTTTGTTTTTGTCATTTTTGCCAGAGTTTTTATTTTTTCAGCTAGGACTTGCAGAAATTCCTCTTTGAACATCTTCATCATTATTATTAGTCTAACTGACAAAGTCAAAAGTTAAAGGCTATCTGTTTGAATTTAAACGCTGCATTAATAAAAACAAGCATATATTTCTACCAGGTTGTAATAAAAAACGTAGGACACGGCCTTGTCTCTTTTATTATTTGTTTGTTTATTTGTTTGTTTATCTACTGATTGGTTTAAAACTTAAATATTTCCTTAGAGGTTGTTGTTTTCTTTTCCCCCTACTCCATGGTAAGCCATGGAATGGAGGCTGTCCTGATTTAAAACATGCAGTAGTATTGATAGATAATTCTAAACAGGTGCTACTTTGTTTGTGAATCGTGATGATCACTAGAATCTTTTTATTTATTATAAGTAAATCTAATCTTCATCTTAGCACGATTACTGTTATTCTGTGTAGGTTGGTTTTCTTTGGAAGACAAAGTTGCCTTTTCTGCACCTCATTTGTAAAATCGCATTGTGCGATTACCAAGGATACAATATGGCCATGAAATATGTGTTTTTAAACTCCATGATTGCTCACCACAATACACACGTTGGTTAGCAAAGACACCGCTTCCTTTTATGCTGACAAGCCAGTATGCGCAGTCTGAATGGTCTTGTCTTTCATCCTGATGTAATTCACTTTTAAGTAATTGCCCCTGTCTTGCAAGTTGTTTATCTGTTCCTTTCCAAATTCCGTAGAAAGGATGAAGGTTCTTATAATTATCCTTGCTGTAGGAGACTATCTTCGCCACCATCCTCATACCTCCACTATCATAGTCGTCATCATCATCATCAGCAGCAGCAGCATCATCATAATTATGATAATCATTATCATCACCAAGATCATGATCATCATAATTATGATAATCATTATCGTAACCATGATCATCATCGTCACCATCAGCATTATCATTATCATCATCATCATTATGGTAATCATTATCACCAGCATCATTATCATCATCATTATCACCATCTTCACCAGCATCATTATCATCATTGTCATGACCATCATCATCATTTTGATAATCATCGCCATCGTCATTATCATCATCACCATCATCATCACTATCATTATTATCATCATCGTCATTGTAAACATCATCATCATCACCATAATCCAGAAGTGGAACCGGGTCACCGGATCATTCGAGTCACTTTTTCCGTACGGGTCACCGGGCCACTGGGTCTGACCCGGTTATTACAATCTGGCCCAGTTACCAAATATGATGCTCATGTTAGGACCCTGTTATCAGTTAATTTCCTTGTCATTTTGTGTTGCATAATACTGCGAAATACTGCGAGATTTTGTTGCAGAAAATTTGGACCGTGTCAACGGGTCATTCGGGTCACTTTTTCTGACCAGGTCACTGGGTCACAAGCCCGACCGGGTCACCGGGTCACTACATGGTGACCCGGTTCCACCTCTGCCATGATCGTCATCATCATCATTACCATAATCATCATCATGATCATCATCATTATTATTATGATCAGCATCATCATTATCATCATCATCACCATCATCATCGTCGTCGCCATTATATTGTTGATTACTATGATCTTGATGACGGTAATGATGATAATTGGATATTAGTGAGCAAAACCAATCTCTATGATATAATCAAATCGTATTATATCGATCCAGGCCTTCTTGCACTACCATCTTTAGACTGTAACTAGTTTAAGGATCCTTTGCAAGATTCATATGAACTAGATTGGGCTGATGAATAATGATAGCGATAGCTCGATCCTAGTGATAATAATTGACCAGAACCATATAATCATAATAATAATAATAATAATAATAATAATAATATAATAATATTGCAATTATTATGATCCTTGAAGCGTACGATTGAGGACTTGCAGTAAATGTACTTTAACTAGTGTTTAAGGATCGATTGCAACATTCATATGAACTACATTTGAATGCCTATTGTGAATGTTACGTACTTCTTTCAATGTTTCTCTGTGGCACTTATCTGAGGCTTGTTTAAAAGTTGTCTCCTCCAAGGTCTCTGCTTTATTAGCTTTTCTCAGGGATTGCCTCTCTCTGTCCGAGAATGTTCGTACCATTTGGTCCTAATTTTATCCAGCTTCGAAAATCTAGCAACGAAAATCTACCAGTTACGGACAGAAGGACCGGCTAGGTTATGCTGACCGGTCTTTGTCCAATTCTTTCGCAAGGGGCAGTCTCACCACGAAGCAGAGAAATATGAATTAATTGTACAACTTTCTAGGCCTCAAGCTTGTTTAAATACAGCTTGTGGTTTTCAGCCTGAGCTGCTGGCAAATCTCGGATCGTCCATTCTCTGATCTAAGTATGAAAAGGGATTTAAAGTTCTTCAACGCACCGTAGGAGTATAACAACATATGAAACCGACAAGAAATCTGCTTTTGAGCGACGGACTAATTTTCCCAGTTAGCCTGAGTTATAGGGTGAAAATTAAACTGTAAAATTATGGTTTAGTCCCGGGTTTTTAGTCGTTATATATTGTGGTAATATTTTGCCTTTTTTTGAACTGACTGCATTGTTTGTTTGTGTCATTTTCGAGTTTACCACCACCTAGTATCTGTAATTTAGTTGCGTAGTTTCTCTTTGATTGTCTCGATTTGTGCGTATTTTGCTATGTCATGTTATTTTGCTCTTTATTCTCATGACAAACATTTATTTATTAGATTTTGCTATATTTGTTTATTGTGCTATTAGCTGTTATTTACCGCCGACACTTTAAATTTTTTTGGTATTTGTTTACTCAAGTAAACACATAACGCAATAGCCAGTCGTCAGATCATATTTAATCTAAAAAGTATCTCGATAATTTCTATGTGTACACGACGTAACTTGAGCCACCATTTTATTTGATTGTAACTCTTGATAGCTGAATTTACGATTTCACGTGTTCCAGGATTTAGAAACCCCACTTTTACGCGGCACACGACGGAAACATACTCAGTGTGTACGATTACTATTGGAAAAAGGAGCAGATATAACAGCAACAGACAAGGTAAGCATCATTTGTTTCTTAGTGAGTAAACGACTCGGTGTCCTTGATTTTAATACTAATGGTGTCTCTTGAGGTTTCAAAGCAGTGTGGTGCCATGCGGCTAGTATATAATCAGATACCGCGGACCCTAAAGGAGAGGGGGGTTCAGCTTCCTCAATAATTTTGCCAATGCCAAAATATGTTTCATATTCCCCAAGAATTTTTTTCGGTTTTGGACTAATTTCTGCCATTTTAAGACCTATTATCCTGCAAATATGCGTTAGTTTCCGGAGCTTTGCCTCAACCCGATCAGGAGGCTCACATCTTCCCCGGACTCCAGTCGCTTTACTGGCTCGCTTTGCTTGCCGGCCATCTTTGTCACTAAGACATTACCATCATTATTACCCAGTCCGTTGGCCATGAAAATTACGCTCCGTGGTCCCTGATGACAAATGTAATATTAGGATGTAATCCAAAAAGTTATGACTGACAGGGCAATCTGTTCCATGACTTAGGCCTTGTAAATCATACCTCACGGATGGATTGGATCTTGAAGCTTTGCTGTTTTTCACATCAAAGTTAAAACCAAACTTAGAGTATGCTATCGTTTGTCTTGGTGGTAACAAAAACGGTATGGTCTAGTTATAGTCGCAATACAAGCTCGTTATAATGTCCAGATTCTAATAATTGTCTGCGTAAGACACTTGATTGTTTATTGGTGTATACATTCACAGACAATGTCCCCAATACTTTTATTCACCATCATGTTATAATGTAATATCAAATATATTTCTAACGGAATTCCGTTTGCTGCTTGTGCAAAATATAGGGAAAATATGCTTGTTATACGGGATCTGGGCTTAAACCTTTTATCACGTGACGACCTCATCATCACTTTATAGTAAGATCCAGACTCTTACGCCTCGGATCATATCATTGACCAGTAATACATATAGTATTGCGTATCAACAAAATCGCATTACGAAACCAAGAAAGTAATGACTAGACATTCCCTCTTACCTTGCGTCCACACATAGATCATCATAAATTATAATTGTTCGCGTATTTAGCACAGTGATTTAATTATTTGTGTACTGTGGTTTAGCTCGGTTTGTAAAGAAAATTTGTTTCATTGTAATGGTAATTGTTCAAAAACACCAATATGTTATCGTCCTCACGATGTTATGCGGAATAAACTATGCTTTAGCTTGTTTTCATTGATCTCTCAAAATAACTTGACCTCAACATAGAGGGTGATGAGGGACTTTGTCTTCCGGAACACGTTTCATTTTGCCATTGTGAAGATGGTGAGGCTGCTATGAGCCGCCTTTTTTCTCATTACTGCTGTGCCATATAATCGAGTTAAAAAATATTCGATATTATATACTGGAGAGTAACATGTCATATGGAGTTATTTTTGGTCATTTCCTTGCCCCCAATCGTTTGCTATGAAAGACAGTAAATAGATTTGAAGAAAAACCTCAAACAACTCACAACATGTATTTATTATGTGTCAAGCAAAGTTCATAGGGAAAGGCTGTATGAAAAAGATGGTAAAGAAGGTTAACAAAAAAAACGAGACATTGCGGCAAGGGGAATTTGGCCTAAAACTGGTTCGGGGACCATTTTCGATTGTCCAGCGAATAGTGGTGACACAGAGGCATTCTTTTTTCAAGATGTATATCTGATATATCTTTTCACGTTGTATATCTGATACTTGGACTGATCTTTGACTTTTTATCGAGGAAAGTAAATCCTTAAAGCACCAGGAATGAAGCTGTCTTACCTTCACACAAATGTTATGTGGTTACGACAATTTCCCACCAAAACTTTTTCTTCTTTAAAGACCAAATTGTCTTTGGACTATAACACCATTCTCGATTTCAAAGGACGATTAAGTGATGTATTTTTTTTCACTTATAGATTTGTGGTCGAATTCACGAATGTTGAGTGACGTAGAGTAGAATTTGAGTGAATCACCCCCAACCCCCCTCCCCTTTTCCTGCCCTCGACTAAGCAACGAAGAGTCCAGGCAGATGTAGCACGTTTATACGAGGCTGCCTCAGCGTATACTATTTCACTTGTTCATTTCGCCTGAAATTTTGTGACTATGGACCCAGTGCTGCCGCGCTATCTATGTCAAGTGAATCATTTTTGGACAACAGACGAGACATCTGGTCCATTTCTTTTACCTTGTAAGAACAGATTTAATGTGATGGGGATTTCAGTCTAGTTCTTCTTAAGCTGAAAGATGGGTGAGCTCAGTGTTATGGTGATAGTAAGTAGATTCATGCCGTGGTTGGATTAGCTCTCTGATCCTGTTTCTCTTTGATAAGCGGTTATCAAACACCAGCTATCATTGTTTTTTTCCTCAAAGTCATTGTGTTTTAAATTTGGCTTGCTTTACTTTTGTTATAACTGATGTGCTAATAAAAAGTCGACTGAAAAATCCAAGTGGTCATGTCTTGTTGTATGAAAAGCTATATAGACATCGCCAAGGTGATCATATGTTAAGAACAGAGAACGACCACCGGGGCATCGAACCTGGGTCTCACGACTGCAAATCTGAGATAATCTTTTTATAGTACAAAGCTTGAAAATCGCCATGAAAATTTGCAACATTTCATGTTTCGTATAAGAAAGGTTGCCATAGCCATATATATACTTTCTGAAGGTTCACACTCTGAAGATTGTCAGACTAAAAACGCTTTTAAGTATGTTTTTAGTGCAATGTACACTAATTTGTGCTTTGACTTTGTACAATCCTGTCTTCTACCTTTCTGAAGGCTTTTTGAATATTGAATAACTTAACCATGAAACGGTCATGTCTTACCCTTTATTACCAAGGCACTTTGTGCTATTATCTTTGTGATTAGTTTTTTAACTTGCCACGGTTGATACCACTTTCATTGCCAAAAGCAAAAACTGTTCAGTGTTAACTTTTTATCTAACCTGCCATAGTTAAATACGTCATCGATAATATTTGTACAAGAAACGGTCGGACGACACTGCTTCGTGAGGCGTAGAGAGAAAGAGGTGCCACCCATCAATGGATTGAATAAGAACAATCAGGTTCATGTCTCTGGTGATTTGCCAACTATGACATTCCTGTCTTTTCTATACAATTGTCTTTTGTCATGCGTGCTCCATTCTGGTGACATTTCTGTAACATGTAGCCGATTAGTAAAGCAATATAGTTTCCTTTAACACATGCGCACGAACTGTTCTTGTGTACGCATATGTAAAGTCAGTTAGAAGTTGTGATCCAGTTGTTTAATATCACATATTCATGATCGATTTACTTAGAGATGCACACTGTGAAATTGTTTACAAGTAATGGTCTGGTCTTGTCCTGCCATATTGACCTTTGTGACCTTTGCTCTTGATCTTTAAGCATGACCTCTGATACTGACCTCAGTTTTTTTCTTTCGGATTAACAGCTCGTTAGAAGATCATATTGCTATAATGTCAGCAGTGATCGCTTACCAAGTTATTGGAGCTGTTAGTGGTTAATGAAAGAGTAGTTCTTATGATAATGGTAACCTTCCGCGGTCATCACTACGTTATTGTATTGTGACATGACGTACTTCACGTTCGTCAGAATCAGTTGTGGAAATGAATCAGGTTAAGACACTTTAACAACACAGACAGTTAAAAGGTGCATTGCAGTGTTGTCAAACTTTTAAAGAATATTTTTGCCCTGCTCCATTTTGATCCGCTCTACTCTGCTTTGACCTGTCATGGTCTACTCCATTCTGTTCCTTTCTATCTCATTATTGTTTGCTCTGCTCGGATTTGTTCTCCCATCGTCTGTTCTGTACGTCATTGTCAGGTCTGCTCTGTCATCATCTAATCTGTTGCGTGATCGACTGCTCTGCTCTGCTTTGGCATGGTCAGTTTTGCTCTGTCACTGTCTGCTCTGTTCTGACATTGTCTAGTCTGTTCTGTTCTGCTCCGTCACTATCTACTCTGTTCTGTTATTGTTTGGTCTGCTCTGTCATCATCTGCTCTGTTGTGTCATCGACTGCTCTGTTCTGTCATTGTGTGGTCTGCTTTGTCGCTGTCTGCTCTGTTATGTTATGTCATTGTCTGGTCTGCTCTGTCGCTGTCTACTCTGGTCTGTCATTGTCTGTCCTGCTCTGTGACTCACTGTCTGCTCTGTCACTGTCTGCCCTGTCACTATCTACTCTGTTCTGTCATTTGTGTGGTCTGCTCTGTTGCTGTCTGCTCTGCTCTGTTATGTCATTGGCCGGTCTGCTTTGCCACTGTCTGCTTTGCCACTGTCTGCTCTGCCAATGTCTGCTTTGTCACTGTCTGCTTTGCCACTGTCTGCTCTGCCATTGTCTGCTTTGTCACTGTCTGCTTTGTTATGTCATTGTCCGCTCTGCTCTGCCACTGTCTGCTCTGTCATTGTCTGCTCTGCCACTGTCTGCTTTGTCACTGTCTGCTTTGTTACGTTATTGTCCGGTCCACTCTGTCACTGTCTACTCTGTCACTGCCTGTTCTGTCACTGTCTGCTCTGTCACTGTCTCCTCTGTCACTGTCTGCTTTGTCACTGTCTGCTCTGTTATGTCATTGTCCGGTCTGCTCTGTCACTGTCTGCTCTGTTATATCATTGTCCGGTCTGCGCTGCCACTGTCTGCTCTGTCACTTTTTACTCTGGCGAACCCTTTAACACTTTACGTTGTGCCATATCACACAAGAGTGTGTGTAGCGTATCACACTTACCTGTATGTGTAATATCTCGCACTTACCATTGTGTCTACCATATCACACTTCAGAATGTATGTATCATATCACACAAGCGTGTGTGTACCGTATCACACTTACCTTTGTGTTTGCCATGTCACGCTTACCAGTGTGTGTATCACCTCACACTTATCATTGTATATACCATATCACAATTTAAGAGTGTATATATCATATCAACCGAGAGTGTGTGTAACTTATCACACTTACCAGGGTGTGTAACGTATCACACTTACCAGTGTGTGTACCATGTCACACTTAAGATTGTGTGAACCATGTCACACTTATCAGTGTGTCTACCATATCACACTTAAGAGCGTTTGTATCATATCACATAAGCGTGTGTGTAACGTATCACACTTACCATTGTGTGTATCCTGTCACGCTTACCAGTGTATGTGCCATATCACTTTTAGAGTGTGTGAACCATATCACACTGAAGAATGCGTTTACCATGTCACACTTTAGATTGTGTGTACCATGTCATCTTAAGAGTCACAGAGTGAGTATACCATTTCGCAAAAACTCACTGTGTTATGTTTCTGTCCTTCGCCTAAACTATTTTTGTTATGTATTTCGTTACTAAATGATCTCGTTTCCTTTTGTGTCCGACATTTATCTATAATGAGCGAACATGTGGAATTGTACTGAAACTTTTTCGCCGGTCAGTCTGTACACTTCCAAAGTACAGCATGTATTCCTAAATGTGACTATCAGCAGGAAGGAATCGAAGCTCAGAGCAAAAAAAGCTTGTTGAATAGAAACTGAATTCTCAACACAAAGACTTACTTGATTTGAGTCGTTGTAATGATGTCATGGCTCTCTCGCATTTGGAGTGAATTTTCTCTCTCGGCAGGGAGTCTTTGAACATTTCAGTTGATGTCAATGAGAAAGACAGAGCTTTGGAAAACTAATGGTTATTGTTTTTGAGCCTAAGATCAGTGAGGTTGTACAAGTTGGCGTTAAGCGCTAGCGTTGTTGGTATTCAACACAAGCGTCAATTTTCCTACTTAGAGATGCACGATAAAGGGACTTATTATTCCCTATTTTAACGATTTATGGTAGTTTCATGGCCCGTCATACTGAAGGTGTTAGAAGGAAACTATTGGCAGATATTATTACTGAATTTTCCAGGGTTGTGTTAGTCGTTTCATAACTTGACGTGTAGTTGTTTCATAAGTTGACAAATAGTCGTTTCAGAAATTGAGGTATGGTCGTTTCGTAAAATGATTTAAAGTTGTTCCAAAATTTGAGATATAGTCGTTTTAAAAACTGAGGTACATTTTCAAATAAATGAAAAGCAAACTTCGAATATACGATAGATTGCCAACTGACAGTATGTAGCTGATAGTATTGAACCATTAGCATTTTAAGGATCACCTATAACTTATTTCCATGCCAGATATAGGGAATATTACTAGAAAGTGAACTCTTTATGAGATTTGGCCCCCGTTACCTTCTGTCACCAATATTTTCTTCTGGCGAGGCCGATTCGAATTCCGACCACTGGCTTGCAAGATAGTCGTCTTACCCACTATACCGTGCAGGCTTTCCATGAATACTACTTGATGTGAATATCTCTGTTACCTCCACCAATGAGGGTTTGTTTGTTTGATGTTTGTTTATCTTGGGGTTATTTGACTGTCTGCTACAAAATGATTCAAAAAGTTACGAACGTACTGTACTGAAATTTTTACAGTATGTTGACATTCTGACTGGCCAATGCTGATTTTTACAGTATGTTGACATTCTGACTGGCCAATGCTGATTTTTACAGTATATTAGTATTCTGACTGGCCATTGCTAATTTTTACAGTATGTTGACATTCTGACTTGTCAATGCTAATTTTTACAGTATGTTGACATTCTGATTGGCCAATGCTGATTTTTACAGTATGTTGATATTCTGACTGGCCAATGCTGATTTTTACAGTATGTTGGTATTCTGACTTGCCAATGCTGATTTTTACAGTATGTTGGTATTCTGACTGCCCCATGCTAATTTTTACAGTATGTTGGTATTCTGACTTGCCAATGCTAATTTTTACAGTATGTTGGTATTCTGACTTGCCAATGCTGATTTTTACAGTATGTTGATATTCTGACTTGCCAATGCTGATTTTTACAGTATGTTGGTATTCTGACTGGCCAATGCTAATTTTTACAGTATGTTGGTATTCTGACT